>PVKN010007948.1:0-25805 GCA_004027915.1 Capromys pilorides
GCTGTTTTCAGTCATTACCTCCCTGAGCCACCTTAAAATAAGCTGAGCATCCTGAGGGAGACACGCAGGTGCACACAAATGTGGAGAGAAGTTCAAGGCCGCTTCAAGAGGATGACGCGTTGAGATGAGGGTTTAACAGCTCCAGGTAAAAGGGTGTCTGCTGTGACCACAGGGCATCACGCTAAGGAGTTCACACCGTCACATGTAAGCACATCTAAACAAATTATGCAATACGGTTTTTACAGCAATGACTTAAATTGCTGAAGGATGAAGTCGTCCTAAGCAAGCCACGAGGTATTCTTGCACAGTTGAGGCCCTGCAGGCTGCACAGAAATGCCAAGAGCTTTGGAAAAACCGCCACTCTAGTAATATTTAACTTTCATGCTTCTTTTTGTTGTTGTTGTTTTCCTTTTACATTAACAATCTTGTATTAAATTCATTCCTTTATCATAGAAGCTTATGTAACTGTCTAAAAATGAATACTCTTAGGGCTGGGGATGTGGCTCAATGGCTCAGCCTGCCTGGCAAGTGCAAGGTCCTGAGTTCAATCTCCAGTGCCGGAAAAAAAAAATCTTTACTGAGCCTTCAAAAGGGAAATGTGAACTTCAAAATTATTCATCATCCATCCACAGGTGCTTCTAAATTCTGTAGTACTCCCAATTGTACTAGGAGGACTAATGAAATAGATTAGCACTTAGCTTATGGGGGACAGGGTGGGTGACCATTAATGACAGCAGCGGTGGGCTCTGGGGTTGGCCATGCACAATTTTAAATGCAGTCTTAAGATGAATTCCAGATATCAAAGCTCAGAGGCTTTCCTTTCTTTCAGTATTCCCTCCTAAAAAGAGACTCGCTTTTCCCAACAATCCTTCCATACCGGGGACGGGCCTCCTCGGCTCTGCTGAGGTAATCCTGGGCTCTCCGCACGCGCTGTCTCACAGACGCGAGCATTTGCAGTGTGCGCGTGTGTTGTGGAGGACAAATGTTTTGCTTGCTGTTGCTTAAAGTTCACTTGAACAGACGGAGCTCAGTGAATTCCATCTTCTGCAGCCAAATTAAACAGAAAACACTGCATCTTTAAGCAGTTCACACTTAACTCCGCCTCTCCAATCAGAGGAAAAGGCTGATGTGAAACCAGCTAGAGAACAGTCCTGTCTCTCACATGGAAATCAAGACATTGTGTTCTCTGAAACTAGACAGACGGAAAAGTGGCTTCCGACTGCATGGGGGGGCTGAGGTCGGCTTTTTTTCTATCTCTCGGCTCACTACAAAATAGATGTAGCTCAAGATGCGCACCAAGTGCTTCCAGGGCTGGACCAGGTGATCTTGCAGCACACTTCTGTTTATGGTGTTGATCCTGAGAGTGTTCTCAGCTGCTTAACATGTTTATCTTTCTTTTAATAATGACAGACAACTCCCAAGTAGAGCTGTTTGTCTTTCTCCTTTTTCTGTCTGCGATTTTGAGCCAGAAGCCACTATTACTTACAATGCACTCTTGAGTTTCTGTGTGAACCTTGTGCCATAAAGGATTTCCAAAGCAGTTATTTATTGCCTATTTAATTCATTCATTTATTCAACATTTACTAAGCACCTAGTATTCACATACCTAGCATGAATTCACGTCTGACAGTGAACTTCAGAAGTTATTAAGTCTTGTTTTCTTGTCTACAATAGCAGAAAACTCCAGCCTGCTTCCTAGGAAGTATTATAAGAATCAAGCATGACATTGACTGAAAAAGCTTTTTAGAATTACAAAAATATAAAAATTCCCTAAGTTATTAACACGACTAGGAAAGCCAATGTTAACTTTAAGTTATAGCTGAGAAGTAGGACAAGAGCACAAAGGGAGAAAACTAAACTATAATTGAGTTGTTGCTTGTTTCATGTTGTGATTCTCCTAATTTTGAATGACTTAAAGGGCATTTTGTTGTTGTTGTTGTTGTTGTTGTTGTTGTTCAAAATACAAAGGAAATCTCCCGAATGCTACCTGCAGATATCTGGAAAATCAGTGTGCGGCCTCTCCAGCCACACACCCTGGCAAGTCGTGCTTCAGTCCTTACTAGAGTCAAATCCCCGCCTCTGAGTGGCCCGTTTTCAGAGTCCTGCAGACACATTCCGCAAGGACAATGCCACCCTATAGCTCACGACTCTGCTTATTTAGAAATTCCTGGAGGCAAATTCTGTTTTGCTTCAAAATCCCTCGCAGTGGTCTGAAGTGTCTGTGTTTCCTGTGCTCTGAAGGCACTGCCAGCGACCTCTTCTGGAAAACACTCAAGAACTCGTCCAGTGCCATCAGGCCCATCATTGGTGATTTTTAAATTAACTTTTCACCAGGAAAAGCATGAAGAAGTTTCTTTCTCTACAAAAAGCAGGCTGCCATAGCTTCATCAGGGAACGATGGATCCCTGAAAGTTTACTTCCCCAAGTTACGAGCTTTCTAGCCATGAACCAATAGAATTTTCTAACAAGGAAATGAAATGATTCTGAGGCATCTGGTGTGACTCAATGTTTTCTCATGTTAAACTACACTTTGCTGAGTATTTCTCCAACATGAAATCTTTGGTCCAAAGTGGGTCACAAGGAATCATAATAGTCCCGCAATATGCTTCTGTCACCTATGTCGTGTTAGGGCAGCAGGAGAGCCACCTTGGATTTTCAGCATTTAAAAAGTCCGTGCTGTATACTTCACTGCAGACAAGTCCCCTGGAGAATACAAAAGTGTTGAAAGGCTAAAATTTAATTAATGAACAATTAGCACCCCCTGTGGGTTCATTGTGTAGTAAAGTGATAAATACAGCTCGCTGAAGTAGATAAAGCTGCTACAAAGATGGGGGTGTGATACTACAATGATCCATTTGCTACCATAGCATTACTGGCCTTCATGTTCCTGATTTTGACATCCATGTGCCCAGCGTGGGACAGGGTCACTTAAGTCCTCTGCAAAAAATCATCTTTAATTTTGCTAAGATCCAGGCTGACTCACACAGGAGGACACGCAAAAGAGTGAAAGGGCAGGCGAGCCTGCCCAGCCAACCACCCAAGAGCTGCAGCTTGTGTGGTCCTTGCTGTATCCATGTTCTCCTGTACTCGCTTTCCTACACTTGATGGGGGAAGTTACGTGTCATCATAGTATCAAAAAATTCAGAGATGCCAGTCTATCTGACATCATGTGTGTGAGCAGTGGTTCCCGGTTGGGGTGGCTGCTAGAGGGGTCTGCTAGTCCCCAGTGCCTCTGCACAGAATACAATTGTTTCAGTTTTTTCAACAGAATCATTAGTTTTCACATTAACAGAGTAGAACTGAAAGCGAAAAGTGAGAACCAATTCCAGGTAATTGAAAGGATGTGAAGAGTTCTTTCATTTCAAATCAGACAATGTTTGCAAGAGTACTGCATGAAACTGCAAAGGACAAAACTACTTTCTGCAACAGAAAACAAAACATCCATACAGATCGGATCAGATCAGACAAAAACCTTTATTCACAGATTTTACTGTGTGGATCCAACTTAACCAAATATGAAAGAAACCACTCAAAACATATGCCATGAACTTGATGGGTTTTTCAGGTATCCTTTCCTTCGAGTTCAATTTTCTCTTCCCCACAATTTCTACTTAGGAAAATAAAATCCAAGCCAATTCATTCCACCATGTTTTTTCTTGTAACATCTTTAACAATATCTTCTGAGATCCAGGACTAACCCAAATTTTGTGTGTGTGTATGTCAGTGTCTTTAACTGGAGCTGAATAAGAGCTCAGAAAAGATGAGATGCTTCATGCCAAATTAGTTTTTCAAACAATTTATGTACTTCTCACTACGAAAGTGTTGATCATAGTTATTTTCCACTTATCTGGGTAATTGTCTGTTGTGTAATCACGTCTTAATGAAACACTTCTTTAGGGAAAGAGTGGGATACTCTTTTTACATATAGATAGATAAATAGATAGATAGATGGATAGATAGATAGATAGACAGATAGATACACAACCACAAAATAATACATATACACACAAAATCATAGATACATATACACGCCCACAAAATCATATATTTATATATGTACACGCACACAATCACACATACGCACACACAAAAAATCATATACACATATGTACATGTACAAAACTGAAGTCAACGTCCTTGCCAAGTATCCCAATATTGAGACGGGGCTCAAAATCCTCAAGCTAGCTCATATAACGGCCTTTTACTTTGCCCACCCCTAAGATCATTTTAGCACACCAAATCAATGCACAGGAAGAGAACACAAGGTAGTGTGACCACAAGGTCAAGCCAGGAGATGAAGCTGGCTAGAGTCGGGGTGGCTGGAGACCCTATCTGCACGCCTCGTATGATGATGCGCGGATGCCTGGCCCTCTGGCACCCACTGCATACCACCACCGCAGAGTGCAATAAAACCCGCTGAAGCCTAAATATGTTAGACATGATTTAAATAAGAATAAATTGACAAATTCTAGGTAGAGAATAAGAAACTTCAGACACATCTTCTTATCCCAGATGGGAGATACAATAATTTTGAATAAATTTCCATAGGAAATGTATAGCAATGTTTTTGCCTTTCTGGAAAGGGATGCAAATAGCAATACACATCTCTACATATTCAAGACTCATTGTTATGACCCCCCACAAAACATTTCCTAAGCCCTAACAACTTAAAACCCACCAGCCACTGGCTGGGTTCTGGGATCCTGGCAGACCACGAGCTGCTGGTACCTAAGGGCTTGTTGGAATCCGCACAGAACCTCCTCCTAGCCTGACCTTGATTGGCTCTTTCCTCTAAAGATGGCTGATGCTGTCTGGCATAAGCTGTGCAGACCTCTGGCTCTGAGGGGAGGGATACAAGGAAAGAAATGAGAGAATTTCTTTGGCATCTATGTAGGAAAAAAGAAAGAGAGGGCTGTCACCCTCCTAACTTTCCAGACATATGAAGCAGAAGACTTGAGATCTAGGAGGTATCCTGGCCTACAGGAGTGGAAGTGCTAATGTTATGGGTGAACAGAGAGTTCAATGAGAATGGGCACCAACGTCTGGTCCTATATCAGCCATAAGAAATGAGCACCTCAAGAAAAACCAAAGCCAAATCCTCACAGCCCAGGGAAACACCTTGCTTCTGTGCTCCAGGATCTCTCCCTGGTCCTCCCCTACCAAAACCACCACCACAACAAAACAAATCAGGTGGTCCATCACCTAGTCATTAGAGTTAACTGATAAACATAAATTACATTTAACATTCTTACTGCTTGCTTTTTTCTTAAAAATGTCATTTTTCACTTTGCGAAATGAATCGAGTCTAAAGGCCATTTGAATTTATACATATGTAGAAAAAATTAAAAAATTACCCAGCAACTCTATGAACCTATATCGCTACTATCCTGTTTCTTGAGTTAACTTCACTTCTGGCTGCTGATTAGAAACCCTACACATACACACACACACGCACGCACGCACACACACACACACACACACACACACACAGCCCTCCAGTTCTTCCTAACAACAGAAGATCACCTCCCTCTCACCCATCCTCTCCTCTGAGTGGGGTACAGCAGTTGAATCAGATAGCGAGACACAAAACCAGAGCAAAAGTTAGATGCCACCAGGCACATGGCTGGCCTTCTCCTCTTCAGGATCTTGCTACTAGGGACCCATTCCTGCCTCAGCATCACCATGAGGTACAAGCAGGATCCTTCTCACCTACCCCTTAAGCTACTTTTCCACAATCATCACTGTGGCTATTGTGGCTCCACATAACCCAGCCAAAGGCAGACGCCCTGTCACAGCTGGGCAATCCAGGACAACCTCACTAGTGTAACCCACCCACCCTGGGCAGCCCCATTGCCTGAACCACTGCTGTTCCAGGCTTGAGAACTCTGAACCTCTGGGAAGCTTACTTGCGTCTTCACCTGCACATCCAAGTTTGAGAACTACCGGAGAATTGGGGCTTTCCACAGAACCAGTCTAAATCTTTTGTTTAGAGTATGCTACACAAGGCTGCTGTCCTTGAGCATTTGCTGCTCCGTAGTAGATCATTATGCTGGAAAGCTTTTTCTCTTATTCGAAGGTGACATTGAACCCCAGCTCTTCCAAGGAACAGTGTAAACATCAAGAAAGCAAGACCATCCTCTCATCTCCCTCCTCATCCTTCAGTTTCAGCTCCCCACTTTCAGCAGAACGTCATACTTCAAATCTTTGCAGCATAATGCTCAATACTTCTGGGAAGAGTTACAGAGCTCCAGGTACATAAAGCCCAGCCTTTTGTGACTAGGACCCATCATGCTTCTTGCCTAAAGAGACGCATTCTGAGAAACCAGCCAATTATATTACAGTGCAAACAGGAGGGATGCAAAGCACAGACCTTGAGGGTATGGCCTGCTAGACACCTAGGCAATATGGCGTAGGCACAGCCTGTGCACAGTCAGTCACACATGGGGAGAGATGTCACTGAGCTCTACCTCTGACACTTCTGCTGATGTCCACTTTCAGGCTGCATTAGCTTGAGGAGAAACGCCACTGCACCATCCAAGGCAGTTCACCCTACCGACCCTCTCAACATGGCAAGAAAGTTATCATAAAGCTAAACACGGAGAAAATCAACATCTGGAGCAGGAAGCCAGGAAAGGAGAAAAGAGCTTCTTCTAACGTGTGATGCTTTCTCTTCTCACTCAGAAAGGTGATGCTGGAATTTCTCATTAAGTGCCTCAAAACCAGACATCTCCGAAATTATAAGCGCCTTGTTCTTCAAGCTGCCTCCTTCCAATCTCCTGCCTTGTCCTGGGTTCCACAGGTAAGCAGTAGACCACAGCAAACCATACACACAATGAATTAAGCCCTCTGTTGTCATGATGGAAACAGGAGGAGAGTAGAACAAGGGCTTGATCTCAAATGCTTTTTTACTGGCTTCATTTACATCCTGTTTAAGACCTTAAGGTGTCTTATCTCTGGCTACCAGGGGGTATTTAGCAGTCAAAGCAGTGAGCCTACTTTCCCTCACCTTCTCCCTCAAGCTCTCTTTTCTCAAACTATCTTATCTTATCACACTCATCTCTTCAGGCCTAGGAGAGCCTGACACTTATCAGAAGCCAACCACTCTATTGTTGTTCAGGGCTGTTAGAGACAAACACCAGTTTAAGGCAAAAGCAAACCAGTTAACCTTTTCTGTACTCAGTCTAGAACTAGTCATGAATATCTCACCTTTATTATGGTTCAATGCTACAAGAAGTTTCCCCTCAAATTTACATGCATACACAACACCTATCCCTATCAGAATAGGAAGATTAAGGTACAAAGTGTGAATCATAGTTGCATACTGACCCCACACAAAGCAAGGGCAGGCTTGCTGCACTATCTGAGCCTTCCTCGCCTGCCCTTGCCCCCTGGTTATCCATCCCTGATATCATAGGGAAGAAGCTCCAATAACCCACTAGGAAAAAAAATAAAATAAAAAGCAGAAGCTCAAGGAGCATTGGGCAATGTGGGGGACGGTAGTCCAGAGAACACGGACTTCTTGGATATGTCCGAATGCCGAGCCACAGGATTGACTTAACACAGAATAACTGCTAGAAACCTATAGAGCACATATCTTCTCTGATAGTAACATAGATGCGGGAATGCAAATGTATTGAATAATCAGACAGTCTGCTGGGGTACCTGAGCATTGAAGACCTTGGTTTTCCATTTTAAACTTGGTAACACTGGCCCTGAACCCTGAATACACATTGGAAATTTTTCCAGGAGTTTTACAAATACTGGCTGCTTCCTCAGGGTAATTAAATCAGACCTTCAGAGGGTTGGGGTCCCTGGGGGGGTGGGGTGCAGGTGGGGTTCACAGCCACTGCTCCAGACAGCCAGGACTGAATCTAGGCAGTCTAAATCGGGACTGCCCCAAAACAAATCCCTTTAGTCCCTGGACTTACCTACCTTGCCACAGGCAGGCCCACATGGCACAGGTTTTCTGCCATGCTCCATGTCGAATGTGATGGGCATTTAAGAAAAAAGAAGCAAGAAATCCTGAACACTCCAATCACTCACCACTATCACGTGTGAGAGAGCAATATGGGCACAGTTATTAGGCCTCTCTTCTGTGTGTTTTATATTCCTTTTAAAAATTCCCACTCCTCTTCTTCTTCCTACCCCAGCACCCCACGGGCTCCTTTAAATTAGTGATAACCCCATACTTTCACCTGCAGCGAAGGCGCTCTTAATTGTCCATTATCTTAGTGTGTCAGCGCAAAGGAGCAGGGACGAAATCCTCGTCCAAATGGTTTCACCTCCCTCTCCTGAGAGTGATGCCCTTGTCAAGGCATTAAAGACATGAAAACCTGCCACTTACCAGAATTGTATTTGAATCGAACCACTGTCCTTGAAAATGGTAGGCAGGAGATATTATCAAACTGCACTGCCTTGCCAGCTCCAGTTCCATGGTGGCTTGAACAATCTAAAAAGATACTATCCAAACCTTGCCGTGCATTCCCCGTAACAGAATTGCACGGTAACAATGAAAACATGCTCAGTGACTTCTTTTAGTGGTTAAATACAAAGAAATCCATGACTCAGATTATTCGTGAATACAAAGCTAACAGTTCGAAGCCACAGGAAACCCTTTGAAACTCACCCTGGAACTAGATCGCAAAAACTCTTCTAATTCCTCTGTACCTTTGATTCTTAGCAAAGGTAAGTCAGTGCTATTAGAGAATCACATTTACCTTGCTATAGTGGGTGTGTGTGTGCACATCTCTAGTGATTCTATGCAGATTGGAAAACAAAGCACATTCTAAGTAGCATTTACACGCAAAAATGAAAGAAAAAACAATTTCTTATTCAGCCCATTCTGTGTGTTTTCTATTTGTTGCCACTTTTATATTTGTAGTTTACTCTATTCAAACCCACACTGCCTTTGAAAAAAGAATTTATGTGTGCTTTTAACAAGTAAACAAGTGTACAAATTAATTCAGAGAGCAGTAATTTTGAAAATTTTCTATGTTTAATGTGCACTGCAGTTAAACTACTTTTTCTGTACAAATTAATTTACTGCATCAGTGATCGATGTTTATGTTTAGGCAATTTTATTTCTCAGTATGGTAAAATTAGACCTAATAGTGGCAACCTGTTATGTCCAATCTGTCACTGAAATTCAAATTGCCTTTTTCCTATTATTCAAGGAGCAATTTGGAGGAATTAAAGCCATCTAAAAACAGAAGACAAACAATTCTCTGTGAGGACCCAATAGCCTGTGTCATCAACCAAATCCAGCCCTGTGATCTCTGCTGAGCAGGTTCTGCCGCGTGGCTTTTCTGGGCTTTTCGAACTCCCATTTGCTGAGCCACGAAACAGAAAATTTAAAACGCAAATTTTCATCCTGAAGTTTTTTGGCCTTCACAAGAAACAACAAAAGACTTCAAGATTTTGGTATGAACCTCCCTCCGTCCCTGTAAAGGGGACGCAGTGAAAAGGGGGTACTTAATTGCTCAGAATGAGACATCAAGGCTCAGAGTCGTTCTAGACCAGCAGAAGGTCTGTTGTTAGAATAACTGAAGCCAAGCTGAAAATCTCTCTCCGTGCTCACCCTGGCTCTCCCTGTGCCACCCTCCTGCCTTCTTCCTCAACTTTTCCATGATCACTTTATAAATTCCAAGACAAACTCATTTCCTCAGAAGATTGCTTAGATCATCAAGTTGATTAATGATTTCACTTCAAGGCAGGACTGATTAATGTGGATTATTCAACTGATTAAGACTGTTACTCTATTGCACATCCAAGTGAGCTCCAAGTGTTGTGCTTTCCAATTTTTTCCTTTAATTATTAAAATAAGTTTTAATTAATGAGACAGACTTAAGTTTAAAGAACTCTGCTGTAATGTGAGATTTGCAATTGTGGGCCAACCTGTCCTTCTTGGGCTTCCGTAGTACCCAAGAACTATGGACACAGAGCCTCTGAATTCATGGCATTTTACATTTGAGGTTTGGGATAAGAAGAGCCCATTGTTTACCTACGGGAGCTCATTGGCTTCAAAGTGCCAAATTAAACGACCTGGCCAAGTGAGCCCCAGGGAAGGTCACCTCCTTGCTCTTCATGCCTTTGACTGTCCTCGCTGCATTCCACTGAGAAACCGCAGCACCCTCTGTCCCAGCATCAATCACATCCATTTCCCACAAGACACCTCCCTCTAGAGACCTGACTGTAGCTTCAACCCAGACAATGCCTGAGTCCTGCTTTCAACATCCCCAGAGAAGGTAACATTTAACCTGTGCATTCAGACACGTGTACACAGACACACACACACACACACACACGCACACACATGCATGCATGCACACATGCACACACACACACCCCTGTGTCGCTTCACTTCCAAGCAGCAGAATTCCCTCGGATTCTGAGCTGTGGTAGCAACCATGCCCACGTCACTGCAGCTCTACAGGACACTTCCACCCTCCCCTCCTGATGACAGGAGATGCCCAGACTCCACACAGCTTCCTGCAGGGCACAAACTAAGGAGTTCAAGTTCCTGGCCCTCACAAGGTTTCCCAGCTTCCCACACCAACTCTCATCCTAGAGCAGAAGGGCGGTGCCACTCCCAGGAAAGGTAGGAATGAGGGCCATGGCCCCGCCTCAGCCTTAAGCCCTGCAGACATGCAAATCTAGTTTTCTTCAGGAGCAACCAAGACTCCATGCCCCTCTAAGTCAGGGCAACTTCCTGCTCGACTTGCCCTTCCCTAGCACAAAGTGAGGCACCTTTATGCTACTTGCAAATGACGACTCCCTCTATGAGGAGAAATTTTGAAAAGTATGCTCCTTTCAGAGTTTTGTCAAGTGTCCCTTCCGCTATTGACTAAAAGTGCTGCTAAATTCCTGTCTCTTTACCCCATTTTCAGGAACTTTTCTGCATTCCACAAACTGCATAGCTGTATTCTGTGGGCCTTTTACAAAATTTCTGTTAGAAAACAAAAGTATGGGTTAGTTCAAGAGCCTGAGCCACCACACTGTGGAAAACATGGGAGAATTCCAAGTGGCCAACTTACTAACTAAACTTTGCAAAGACGAATTATAAGCTGGCAGCTACCCATAATTGAACTGGTGGTTTTAAGAACTGAAATAAACAAGCCGATCAGCTTTGCTCCAGCAAATCTTCACTTACTGCCTTTACACAAGGCTGTTCAGTGTCAATGTGCCTGTTCCAAACCGAGAACTTTAAAAATTCCATTAATTTTACTGCAGCTCATCAATGAATACTTTTTATAGTGTGTAATTCCTAGAAGAGGCATTGTTAGATTCATGCTAGTGTTTTAGAAAAACAACCTCAGTTTCATAGGAAAACTAAGCGGAAAGTACAGAGTCTCCCTGTAACCCTCCTGACCGTCCATGGGCACGCCCTCCCCTGTATCAACACCCTCCCGCCCCACTCAGAGATACTCTTATGACAGATGAGCTCACAGGACATTTCGTCATCGCAGACTCGCGCATGCCCCTTTTGCTCTAAGCTCCATGTGCTGACTCTGCAGCTAGGTGGTCAGTGGAAGAGAGGGGAGGCGGCCAGACGTCCACCGCCCACTGCCCCCCATGGAAGCAGCCTCCTCTCCAAGTTCCTCCATGTAGAACCTGCAAGTGGGGGAAACTGGCCTCCGTCCACAACACTCCAGGCCACTTTCCCACCTCTTATTCAAATCAAATCCTTCAATCCTTCCTGCTTCCCTTCCCTTTCCCTTTCCCCTCCTTTTCTTCCTTCCTTCCCTGCTCCCTCCCTTCATCCTTCTCTCCCTCCCTTTATTCCTTTATCAAATGAACATTTAGCTAGGCATAGTTTACAAGGGCATACAAAACATGATGCCTCTCTGCATCTTGGATTTGGATAAACATGTATAGTGTCACTACTTGGCTAGGCAGTACAACTATTTATAAGAAAAATCATAGCTTCGAACTATATGAGTAAGAAGCAACTCAACTCAGTTTTATGTTACTCAGTTCACTTCCTTCCTTCCTTTCTTTCTTTCTTTCTTTCTTTCTTTCTTTCTTTCTTTCTTTCTCTCTTTCTTTCTTTGTGCTGGGGAACAAACTCAGGACCCCGTGCTTGTTAGGCAAGTGCTTAAGCCACTGAGCTACGTGCCCAGCACCTAGACACTGCATGAGCATACCCATACACACATGCACACATGCACGTGCACAAGGCATGTTTCAAAGTAAAGTCAAAAGAAGATTCCAGTTTGCTTAGATCATAACAAGGAAACAAAGTAGCAAATATGACTTTGAACCTGAAAACCTGTGTCATAGGCCAGTGGAGCTTCACGTGGAAGAACACAGGCAAAGACAATCACCACAGAGCCCTGAGACAGGAATGATTCTCTGTGCTAATACTGCGCCTGTCATCCCGACTCCCTGGTGAATTCTTTCCACACTGGTTATTGGATATGGCATTCCCAACTACTTAGCGTCAATTGAGCAATGTAAACTCCTTCTTGTAGACTTTAAGGGACAGATAACGTTATGGTGAGTTGGTCTAGATTATTTGAGAAGCAATATGACTAGCAAAATGCTTTTCCCATGGACTTTTCCCAGCTTTCTCTACACAAAGAACTATATAGACGTTTTTATACATCTATCCCATTTACTTCAATAATTAGTAGTTAGCAACAAAATACAAATATGGAAGGCCCTGTAGGCACTGGCATATATACACACATTTCTTTCTCTCACATATGGATGAAATTATGTGTGCACGTCTTTAAAACACAAGCACAAACAATTATTTCAATCACTGAATACTGAGAAACTAGTAAATGCTTAACCAGTATGCTTTAAGGGTTTTCCAGCTACAAAACCAAATGCTCCTGGTCTTATAAATAAAGTGTTATTGAAACAACCATGCCCATTTGTTTATATACTGAACCTGAGTTATTCAATACAGCAGAGGTGACTGGTTATAACAGAAACAATGGTCCACAGAACCTAACGTATTTATTATCTTAGCTTTCACAATAAAACTTGCTGAACCTCATGTTACAGAATTACTATGTGTTAATCTCTCTTAGGGGTCAAGAATAAATATTTCCATACTATATCTCTTTGCTTCTCATCTCTTCTGGCTTTACTAAAATCAAGCAGTGGAGCTCAGCTAATGATTTTCCTGAAATATCACACTTTGGAGTGGAAGAGGCTAGTGGCCAATAATTCTATCCTGAAATAACAATATCCTAACACTGCACAAATAGAACTATGCTAACGACTATAAGGCAATGTCATCCGTCAATCATTTTATACTTGTGCAGTCGCATGGTTTCCTACGAGGCAACACTACTTCTTGAATCTAGTGTATATTACCGAGCTGCCTGCGATCGAGAGGCCAAATATAGCCATCTCTCGGCTTTCAGCAAGTGCTGACTGCCAGATAGATAAATTAACATCAGAGATTCATTTGCCATATTATACTGCAGAACAGATCGCAAGTATCCTCTTTCTGCTCGGAGTTTTCTGGGAGGTCCCTTCTTTAAAACCGTTATTTAATGGTCAGATACTGTTGCTCTTCCTCTCATCAGAGTGGCTGTGATGTGCATGCATTTCTGCCTTCAGCAAAGTCTGTCATAATCTTTCACCTATTGGCCTTGGAGATTAATGTCTGTATGGGTGCCAGGTTCTATGCAACGAGCTGCCAAATGTGTTATCTTCCAAATATGAGCTCGGATCTTATCATTCCCTTTTGAAAAATGCCCTGGCATTTATGAAGCCATCCTGTTGACATGTGATGTGAGAATTACACAAATTTTATGGGCTTTGGTTTGTTTTGATTTCTCTCAAACATCATACTTTCCATGGTCTCTTCCAAATGAACATTTTTGAGCCACTCCAATTGAAGGTGTGCTACGCAGAAATGACATAGCTTCATTTAGCTCAACAGTGATTGCAAGGATGAGGAATGCTGAAGTGAAACACTAAAACTGAATTAAATTTTAATGTTAAATTTTAGATTTGCAAGTATCCACATGTAAATCATACAACCAAATCACTGAGGTTTTTCCTTCCACTTGGATCTTCTACAAGGAGGATTACGAAATTTATTTTATCATGTAAATCTTTAAAAGATTCATCTCCTCTCAAAACTACAGATTGTAACTCTATATTGTGGTCTCCTATGGATGGAAACGCCCACTTGCTATGTACTACTAAGAATAATAATGCTTGGTCGCAAGGAAAGAATAGCATTTGATGGAACTGGATTTCTTTCTCTCTCCCTTTCCACTCCCATTTGCCAAACAGCCTGCTCTGCTTTTTATGTAAAACTGCAAATATCCTCTTATTAATCAAGCTTCTAATACATTCCAGATGAACAAACAACTTCAGCACTGCACTGCGTACCATTCTCCTTAAACCCAGGATTTATTAGAATTGCCCGTTCCAAGATCTCTTAACTTAAAAAAGATGGCTCATTGTTCTGACTTCTACAGCAGGGGCCTAATAAATGCACTGACACTATGACTTTGTCCCTCTGCAATATAATATTCAAAGAGATTTCCAGTTCTATGGTGTAATGTTATCCAAATCCTTTGAAACTCTTAGTAGTTTGCTCAAACTCAATCATCCATATACAGAAATCATAGACAATCAATACAAATGCAATATGTCAGTGATGACATTAGAGAAGCTGTAACCCAGAATCCTCTGCAGTGTGCAGTAGTACAATCAGCAGCCTCAATACGTTCCACGGAGGCAGCAAAACATAACCCTCTAATTGAGAAGCACTCTTTGGTGAGCAGCTAAATAGTTTGCTTTTTAAACATTCCTTATACAAGGAATAATTTAAGGAAAATTATCCACACACATGGTATTGATTAATCCAGAGCTGTGATTTCTCTGGTTTCACACTGGTGATCTTTCAATGGGACTTCACCATGTAATTTAACCAATCAAGATATGTACGAGGACTGATATTTACAAATTAAATTTCATTCAATGATCATTATTTTATATATTTTTATTTGCGCAATTTTCAAGCTAAGGAATAGTAGGTCTTTCTGTATGTAATCAAATGGAAACAGGACAGGGAAGTAATAATAAGGTGGCAAAGCACACATTACACCAGTGTATGTGGCTAATAGCTTTTGTATAGCAATAGTACCCTTCCTACCGCTCTCCTTTACTAATGCTCTTACTAACACCGGACTCCTAAGGGTGGTTCTATAAATAACACATTTGTATAGAAAACTAGGAAAATATGAAAGGTTATAATATTAACATACCAAACTCATTTTTAATTAAAGAAATAAAAAAGCCCAGTCTTTAGGGGGTTGGGGAAAATAAGGTAGTCAAATGAGACCAATTAACTTCATTAGCTTCTACAAATACCTAGTTTTCTAACACACTCCTATTTTTCCATCTGCTCCACAGTTAAATGTGTCTACAAATTAACATTTTATTTATGATTCAGGTTCTGATTCATAAAAATTATGCACATATTATACAAAAGACCTAATACTTTATGGAAAAATGCAGGGGAATACATTGCGATTTATTTACCAAGTTTTTTTTTCCTTAAACAAAGCAATGTGGATCATAAAATCCCACACACTGAAAAATAGGTAACATATTTTTTACTCATTTCTGTGCTTACCAAGAAGTATTTCCCCTGCACATATCTGAAGGCAAAATTGCTTCTTTTTCCAATGTTCCTGCTTTGTTCTCATTGCATAGCAAACGGCGCAGGAGTTTCTTAGTCAGGATCTTATAAAGTTCCCCCCACTTTGGCCTGGCATTCACATTAACTTCAAACCCCAATGCGCTGGAAATGCTTCACATCGGAGCCTTACATGCTGTGCCAGTGGCCCTCTTCCTACTGGACGACACAGGAGAGCAGAACTTTCCAAATACGTTGCAAGGATAAAGAAAAACCATCGTGCCTACAGGGTGTGCGCTGATTCCATTTGGAGTATTTCTATAAACCTTATCCATAAGACAAACCAACTTTCTTAATGCAGTATTTACCACCACTCGGCTGTGAGCAACAGGCCCTTTCATGAGAGGGTTCTGGGCTTATTTAATTTCACTTTAACTTCTGTAAGTAACTTTATCCCTTGCTGACATGCCATTTTATTATTTCATTATTTACAGCTGTACTCATACATAAATCAGATCTATACAGTTCTTACAGAAAAGCACTTACAAAAAGTAGAAAAGAATTTTACTTTTGAGCCAATAATTCCAAGGATCTGTGTTTTAGAAATTACTCAGTTGGCCCCTGGCACTGATCCTTTCTCACTGGATACCAGAGTTACCAAGACCAGAAGTATAAATCTTGCCTGTGTTTCTAGCTCTCAGCACTGGGACACTACAGAGCCTAAAAGGAACCGCATCACATGCAGCAGAGCTTAGGGGAAACAGCTGGGGTTTACAAGTGTCACTATATTTATTTTGTCTGATGTATCTCAAAAAAACAAAGGTCCTCAAAAAATACAGGTATTTGGGGTTTTCATTATTTTGAACAAAAAGACTCAGCATATTATCAGGAAAAGTTACATTTTTACTTAGATATTATGTTTCCAAACAAAATATATTTGCTAGTGTACAATGGAGCTGTCAAAGTCAAAGGTAAATGAGATGCAGCCTTTGGATAATAAAAATTGTGGTTAGTAAGAAACAAACATACAATTTGCTCAGATGCTCGGGAGAAATACAGATATGAATTGCAAGTCAGTATTAAGGGCTGTATGACACAGTACTGGTTTGACCTAGACCTCCAAAGAGATCAAGGGGAGATGCATGGGAAAACTATTTCCAACTGCCTTATACTTCTTTGTGGATAATCTTTAGATATGACAGAAACCCCAGTAATTGCCTGGATTCTTCCGTTACTTTGATCATGTGATAGCCTTACTTGGAAGTAACATGATGAGGCCCCTGGAGAGAAAAGCACAAAGTTACAGCTGGCAGCCACAACATGATCCAACTTGTCCAGTGTACTGATATTCTGTCCAAAAACTCAGATCTTTTGCCTAAAGTTCCATAGGACTCATAGAAACTTTCCACCTAGGGTTCCAGACTCTTTACATATTTCATCAGCACATTGCATAATGATGAATGATTGTGGAGCTGTTCAGATTGTCAGCCCCACACAACAAAATCACTGAAATATATACACCACAAATAATATAATTACTAATATGTACTTATCCTATCCTAAAGATAGAAACACGTACATTGTCCAAATTAACATAGTGAATCCCATTTTGGTAGGGTCAAATTAAATCAGCCGGATTTAAAAAAGATTTCTGGTCATAAAATGACAACATACTCATCAGCTATCACTCAGGATAGTTGACCATGATTTTGATTTTTAATCAAATTCTCACTTACCCATAGCCTAATATCTTTAAAAACCAATTAAGTTGCTCTTGACAGATGCTCGTTGATTTGTGGTTATGGTTGATTTACAAGGTCCTTCTCCCAGATAATTTACATTCAGATTGAGGCGCCATCTATAAACCAATTTGAGTGACTACAGAGTAAGAAAGAACGCAGATCCCTGATTTTCCTCTCTCCCTGAACCCCATGCAGTAAATATGAACATGGACTCTCAGACACATTACAAGTGGAAGCAAAATAAAGAATGGAAATGGGCCTGCAATTCACAGGTGCAGCCCACTATGGAAGCAGACTTGTCCTCTCTGAATTCCCATCCCTATCCTATGTTTTTTTCTGGAATTTTCCTGTCTCATTAGATTCCAGATTTTGTGCTTGGATTCCACCCACTCCTTTCTTTTTGCACACAAAGCCTTGGTCCAACTCAAGAGAGTGGTGCACCCTCAAGAAAGAGTTTGAAGAAAAGAAGCTAGGACAGTGAAAACCCTCCATAATTGTTCTGAAAACGTCTTCTGAATTAAAGCAGAAGTACAAATTTACTACACTGTAGAAAGGTCATAAGATAGCAATCTGTCTTCCGGTATGTGCCATGTTAGTGTATTCCAAAGCAAAAATACTATTTCTGTTAGCTTGTTCATTCAAACTTTGAAGTGCAAAGCAAGAATACAGCTTTGCCTGTTTAATAACCCACCATCACGGCACATGCTTTTCTTGTTTTCTACCTCCAGTGTGGCCCACGAGCACGCAATTGCTGCTTTGGCACCCATCATCTGATCATTACACAGAACATGAACCTGTTTGCGATTACTTTACATTTTGCAGTTATGATGGTAACAACTACTTTCACCATTCTGGAAGCAACTATGAGCTTTAGTAGCTAATGTGGTAGCTAAGGCCTTTATGCTTTAGATACAGAGTAGAGAGGGAAGTGGAATGCTTAACATATTTTAGTCTGCAAAGTTGCAAAAGGCCACAACTCCTTATCACCAAACTATTCACACAACCACTCGATAAGAACGTAACATCTACAGTACTCCTGGATTCTCTTCTTGCAAGTATTTAGGATGCATTTCTCTATGTACCTTTTCATGTCATTTTTTATATAAACAAAATCAATGTTTCAATCTATACCATTTGTACACATTCAATACTAGGTAGCACTTCATTCATTTACTCAATGAACAACATCTGCAGAGGGCCCACTCTGTACAAGCCTCTGTGCCAGATGCTAAGGAGACACAAAGATGAAAACAAACTAGTCAGCAATCTCAAGAACCATGATGCAACAGAAGAGCTCATGATGTGGTGTAAGCAGCCATGAGAGTCAGCAGTCCCTCTTCTGGGAACGCACTCAAAAGGAAACATTCTCGAAGAGATATGTGCACACCTGTGTTTACCCCAGCATTATTCACAACAGCCTGGAAATGGAAACCACTTCCCTGATCTTGGATGAATAAATGGATAAATGTCCACTATCCATTGAGTGTGCTATTTACTGTTAAGCCTTCAAAGGGGAGCTCCGGCTGGATGACACAATACAGGTGAACCCTGAAGACACGACGCTAAGTAAATGAGCTGGCATGGGAAAGATCTTAGCTGATCCCACGTGCATCAGGTATGCAGAGTAGTTAAATTCACAGAGACAGAAAGCAGGAAAGGGGTCTCCAGGGGCTGTGAGGAAGAGAAATGTGTGGTTGGTGCTCAGGCGGGATGGAGGTTCAGTTCTGCAAGATGCAGAATTGTGGAGATTGGATACACAGCCATGTAAATGTACTTAACACTACCAGACTATGCACTTAAAAATGGCCAAGATGGTAAAATTTTATGTTGTACGTGCTTTACAAAAAAAAAATTAATGTTTTCTCAATTTAGCAGAGTTGAAGCAACATATGTGACCATGATGCAAAGAAAACCATATGTGCCTGACAGGAAGGCCGGCGGCGATTCAGAGAAAGAGGAGATGGAGTCAGGTCGAGGTGTGCAGCTGGGCTTGAAATGGAGCATTCAGGTGGGCCAGGGACAGAAGGAGTCTCTGACTCTACCCTAGAGACCGGAAGGGGTAAATAGAGACCCCCCCCAACCAGGGCAATGTGCGGAAGAGGGGCCACGCCAAGGACGTGACAGGAGCAGAGCTAGGAAGGGAAATCCGAGCCGAGACGCAAAGATCCGATGAAAGTTTACGTTTTAAAAAAATATTTAAAGTAAAAGACACACGACCCTTAATCCCCTACAAAACACTCCCCCTCGCTTCAAACACCCCTTTCCTATCATTCTTTGTGAAATAGTTGCCTATGTTCTCTTTCATCAGTGGCTTTAGGTGTACTGTTATGGTTGTATTAATGTCCAGAATCAATTCAAAACATTTAACTTTCATGGTCATTTTAACTTTGGGGTACACTAGAAGACCCATAAGGTCACATCAGAGAATGCCACAGATGTGGGCACACTATGATGTGGTGAGCCTGCCTCTGCACTGGATGGCATGGGGCAGCAGCATTTGCTGGGTTTAGGATCACTGCTCTTAAGACACTTACAGAAGTGGACTTTCAGAACTGCTCAGGAAGAGGCAGGCATGATGGGGTAACGGTACGAAGGGAAGAGCTCAGGAAAGGGGATTCATGGAAAATATCTTTTGCTGTAATAAATCCTTTTCAACTTTTTCTTATTTTAAAGAGAAGAAAAAAAAACAATAAAAGTGATGCAGAATTTGCAAACAAGATGATAGAAAAGGAACAATGGTTATTATTTCGGTCACACCACCTGTAGAAATGCACATGCCTGAAGGAAGAAAACTGAGTTTGCTGGTGGCAGAAGAGGGCCACAGAACCTCAGAGAAAGACCAGGGGCTGAGCAGCCCAGAAATACTGAGTGTGCTACTGGGCTACCTTTATAAAGGAGGCACAGCAAAGAACTACTACCTGAAGAGACCACAGGTAAGTTAACAGCAAAGAACATTCAGGATGAAGTAGAACAAAAAGACAGAGAGGTGGGAAATGACTGGTAGGGAATAAGGCCAGAGCAGGGAGGGTGCAGGCACTGATAGTAGTGGGTAGGCCACTCCCAGATCATCACATGGCTCATCGTCTTGGGGACACTTCTGTTGGTGTAAGGAAAACAATTGATCCTCAATGTTAAGATCTACGTTCTGTCACTTAAGACACATAAGACCATGGTTGAAAAGATCTCTTTAGAGAACTACATTTAGTTGATATCTATTTCAGTCCATTTTATAGTTTGCATCTCCAGATTGGCTTTCAGGTTTACAATAAATACACAGCAAGCTGTGAGTGAGGTTTAGGAGACCTTGGAGCAACCTAGAAAGGAAACCAGGGCCCCAACAAAAAAATCTGCAACTCATCTCCGATGAGCCCCTAAACATGCAACCACTGTTTCAACCCCAGCTTCCTTTTCTAGAAATCCAGGAAAATCTGGATTTCTGTGCTTTTCTAACTATGAAACTCTGAAATTCTGAGCCAGTGCAGAGGCTAAGCAGCCCGAGAGGCAGAACTTCATTCACCAGGAAACTTCCCGCTCTTCTTGGCCTGGCAGGAGCTAACGTGAGCACTCAACACTTGGGGGAAGATGTCTTAGAAATCCCTGACCTACCAGCAGCTGCTACAAACCTTGTCCTCCCTGGAAACACACCTCAACTTATCAGTGATGCCTGATGATCGCCACACTCACTTGTCTAACTTCTTCATGGCTCTCCTAGCACAGAGACCAGCCCCAGCTTATAAAGAGGTTGGTTTCTGACACCCAAGAAGACATCCACATCCCACAGTAATGGGCACAGATTTTCAATTTTCTCGTTTCTCATCAACTGAGTTTCCTCGGCCTTCTCTTCTACATTTTGTACAACTCCTCAAGTATTATTAGGAGTATTAAAGATACTCCTTCATGTTCTACAAAATAAAATGTATTGTGGTTTATGTGCTATTAGAAGCTATTCATTCATGTGGCATTCCTCTCTGGATTAAAGAAAGACAGCTACAGAGCACACTATTCGTAACAAGAGGCACTCTTATAATTGATAGGCATAATAATAGAAAAAGGTGAACAGCGTCTTCCTGTTCATTACCTGCTTTGTTTTCTCAAAAAGTCACTCGCTTTGTTTCACATTTAGTAGCTGTTATTGATGATAAGGTTTGGACCAGACCACTGGAGAATTGTCTTTATTCCAGCCAGACAGCACTCAGAGAATTTGCCCATAGACTATTACAGAATGTACCGCTCGCCCAACATGAATCACGGTGATAGGATTAGGCCCAAAGGGAGCTGTGACAACTCTCTACAAGAAATTGAAAGGTGCAAATGGCAGGGAGGGAAAAGAATTATTTAAAGAGGTTCGAGGTATATGTGAAGAGGGATTAAATTAAGCAGAGGAAAATTCAGGTTTTATATCAAGGAAAAAATTCTAATGGCGATATGTTATAAGAACAGCTTCCCAAGGAAAGTGCTAGAAGCCGCGGTGCTGCAGGGAATTTGAACTGAAACAACACTGGAAATAGACTATCAGGAAGAATCCCATGCCAGCGAGTGAAGACTCAGGAGCCTTCCCATCTCCTTTCCTATAGCCCCGTGGATTCTTCTAGAGAAGAGATTTAAAATGAAGCATTAAACTATCAAACATGGCACTGGGGATAATGTCATTTTGCTACCAATGATGAACACATACGCGGGCTTCCCAGGGGCTTCCAACCTCTCCACTGTGATGCAGTATGCGAAAATGCCCTGAGAACTCTAAGTACCAAGTTTACAGCAGTATAAGAACAACTCATGGATTTATCGGGTATTGACTAACTGCAATCTAGCACTCGCTCTGCTTGTGTCTTACTACGCATAATGTCATTCAAGCTTCACAAACACCTAGGAGGTTTACAGAAGAGGACTCTGAGGCCAAATATGTGCCTTAAAGGTCAATAAGTAGGAGAAGATTTGAACCCATGTTAAGAGCGCAGCACCTAAGCTCCTAATTTCTATGCCATGACCAACAGTCTCTCCAGCAGCCAGCAAAGTCTACAGCACCGAGCCAGCCTTTTTCCTCCTCTTCCCACCCAACCGGGGGTCTGAGGACCCGTGAAGGTATGCCCACCTCCTCAGGAGCAGGAGCAAATCATGAGCTTATTTTAAATTGGCTCATTCTAGCTACAGGTCTAGGCCAAGTTTGGATTTGTAATTTAGCAGAAAAGAAACTTTTGAAGCAACCTTTTGATTCAATTCTTGTGACCCTTGTGAAATAAACCTTCTTAAGACTGAGTTATGGTATCAATTTGCTTCAATCCAACAAATATGTACACTGTTATGTACTCAGGGGGCTAATATCTAGCAGGGGATCAGATTAGTTCATCTCCAAAGTAGTTGGTGAGGGCACCATGGGCGCACACTTCCAGGAGCGGAGGTAAGGATGGAGCGGGAGGAACCACAGATGAAAACAAAGACACAGAAGCAAGAGGACAGCCCAGGGCATTGGGCACACTAGAATGGTGAGATTAGCCATTATTTTAATGCACTGTGCAGTCAAGATCTGTTGGGTCCTGACCACATGCCAGGCATGAAAGTAGAATCAATGGTGTTTGAGACTCCATGGAGCTTGTGCATGACTGGAGGAGAATGGGGGTTCAGAGAAGGCATCACAGAGAAACAGCCCCCATGCTAAAAAGACAGCAGGCAAGAAGATGGACTCCAGACTGCACACACAGCACTGCAGCAGGCCAGGGGAGGATGTGAGGGGGGTCATAGAGGGGCCTCAGCTCAAAGCAGGAGGCACAAGCTCACTGCCTTGGAATGAGCAGGGCACTGGGCAGAGGGCAGGGCAGTAAGGCCCGCAACTCACAGAAAGTAGATGGCACCCGTGACTTTGCCAGTCATTCTAAGAGCCTTGCAAGACCACTGGGAGCTTTTGAGCAACGAGCACATCTGGTACAGAGACCAAAGGACAGCCCAGCATTCCCTGAGTAGGAAAATCTTGGGTTCAAGTCCCAGCTCTGCCACTTACTATATCTTCCTATGGCTCATGGATAAAGTGGTAAAACAAAGCAAAATCAACACAAGAATAAGATTGGTATGTCTGCTATTCTGGTTGGAATGATGAAATAAGCTGAAGCAGGTGCAATGATGGGCACATTTTGAAGGATATAGTCAGGATTTAAAAGGAAAGAACAACTATTAAAGGGGTAGACAGAGAGGCAGTAAGAACACAGGAAGCCAGAAAGAAAGCCTCACACAACTTACTCAGTCCCTCCCCCTTCCCTCTTTCTCTTCCCCATAATCCCATGACCGTCACTCAGTACTGGACTAAATCCAGGGCCTTTGCACTGAACTACATCCTGGTCTCTGTTGTTTTGACACAGGTTCTCATTAAGCAATTAAGTTTCCCAGACTGAGCTTTAACTTGCTGAGTCCTGCCTCGGCTTTCCAAGTCCTGGGATACAGGTGGACACACTATGCCCAGCTGGGTGTTTTCTTTTAAACATCAGCATCTTTTTCTGAGAGACCAGCTCCCACCTCATAGATTCCATTGAATAATTCAGCAAGAAAACAGAGGCATCACACTGATAACATAGCAGGTTCTCAGTTATCATCATTGCTATTACTGTTGAGAACTTACTATAAAATTCTTACTAGGAAGTCAATACGGTTCCCAGAGAAAGAAGTGGATTTGTCTCATTTATGATCAGACACATGTCATGAGCATACACATTGTACATATTGTACGAGATAACGTGATGTCATCTCTTCAGTCTTCAAAATCCCCGTAAGTCACTGGTATCAGTGAAAATACTGAGGCACTTGAAGAGCAAAATGGCACAAAGAATTTGAGATGGAAGCCATCAGTTTAACTAAAACATCCTGCTACTTTACAAATAGCACAGCCTCTGTACTCATGGGCTCCATGTCCATGGACTCAACTAACCATGAAGAAAACATATTCAGAGAATACATAGTCAGGATATATATATATATATATATATATATATATCCTTTTTAAAAGAAATTTAGGCACAATTTCAACAGAATGAAACACTGAAATACAGGAAGCTTTATTCAAGATGCTTTATAATGCAAGATTCTCAGGTTCACGTCTGAGGTTCTAGACTTTTAGAGCATCACTGCCATGCCTTGGAGTGGCTGTCAAACACCAGTGAGAGCGGGGTGGATGAAAATTAGGAACCACGTCCAACACATCTCATTTGACCCACTGTTAGTGCTTTGAGTTACGTGCAAAACAGGGACCTGGGGCGAGTGAGCGGGTATCTAACTAAACACCTGCCCTGTCTGCTTAGCAGGCGCCACAGCGAGCTTTAGTTAAAGCTCAGTGCTCAAACCTGCACCTCCTCTGCCTCTGTGTCTGCAGAGCCCCCAGGCCTCCGCTGGGAACATATACATCCTCTGCCCACGTGTGCAGTTCTGTACTGCTCACCATCCTTGCAGACTGGCACACTGAAAGGGCCACAGCAAGAGCTCGCTTATTCACTGAGTGGTGCAGCATCCCAGTTTTTCTACTCACAACGTAGATTAATTTTTCTGTTTATAAACAGTGAGGGTAAAAAATCCCAGAAAGCCAAGAGAACACATCAGTTCTCCCCCACCTGTTTCTGTTCCACCTTCCCTTTTGCGTCTGCTCTCTGCCTCTTTCTTGCTCTTAGTTGAGATGGGTCCTCCCTAACTTGCCAAGGCTGTCCTTGAACGTGTGAGCCCCCTGCCTCAGCCTCCCTAGTAGCCTGCCACCAAGTGGGTTTTCATTAATTTTTCAAGAGCTGTTGATGAATAGATTGTTGGTGTTGCCCAGTCTTGGCTTCAAGTGGAGCTCCTCAGCTTGTTTCTGGAAAGTACTAGAAGGAAGGCTGTCCTAGCCAGCTAAGCCACACCACCGGTGCCTACTGCAGCCGTGACTTATTACCCAGACCCTGCCACACTGAAGGACTCCAGCGCCCTCCTCAGCAGTACTAACCCAAAGGACCCCAAAGGAGCCAGGCTATCTTCCAATAAACAAGCAGCAGATCTAACATCCTAAAGCTCTTCAGCTTTTACTAGGTTTATAAAACCCTTAGTTAAGTAAACTAGCAATTAAGAAACACCTTAGTAGCACAATGGCCCTCAGCTTTCACCTTATAAAGAACACTTAGGACAGGAAGCCCCTATTCAGGACACATAAATGACTGTTCTTTTATGGCTCACTCTTTCTCTACACCCAGGCCCTGGAATCTTCATTGCCTCTGCCAAAACCTGCTCTGAAAAAATTATGTGGGAATATAAGAACTAGAATGGCAAAGGTGGGCCGGGTGTGGTGGCACATGCCTGTAATCCTAGCACTTGGGAGGCTGAGGTAGGAGGATCGGTGTGAGTTCTAGACCAACCTGGGCTACAAAAGTGAGCTCAAGGCCAGCCTGAACTGTGTAGTGAGACCCTGTCTCAAAAAAACAAAAAAAAAAAAAGAATGGCAAAGGGGC
>PVKN010007949.1:0-18339 GCA_004027915.1 Capromys pilorides
AATGTTGTAGTATTTAGAAGAAGGGATACATGTGATCAAATGACTGCAAAAGAGGTGAAATTGACATCTTGATAACTGGGACACCAGCAGTTAGAATACATCTTAAATTTATTTTTAAATGTGTTCTCCTATAGTCCTTAAACATGAATGACTTCAAGTGTCAAAGCTTTTCATTTTTATCCATATGTACCTCTGTGCAGGAGGCTTTCTTGACCCTATCTTAAGCTCAGTGGCCACCCTTCCAGGCTGTCCCTGGAACACTTTGCTCATGTCTGCCCTTGCTCTGACCCCTTCCACAGCAGTTACTATGGAAGAACCAGTTCAAAGGGTGCCAGGACTAAGCAGGGATGGGGACAGTGTCCACCTGAAGAATAGCAAACATGTTTAAGAACTTGTTGGCAACCCAATCCTGAGCTCATCCATCGGGCTGGGGACTTGTCACGGTCCATGGGAGAGGAGACAGTCCAGAGGTAGCTGAGATGGATGAGGACCTCTAATGTCCCTTAGATTCTGTGCTCTGGTTCTGTGTTAATGGCTTGCCACGAACTTCAGCATGACGCGTGCCAGAGCGATCCCTGCTATTCCACCTCTCAGTAATTATAGCAGCTGCCACAGGTTTAAAAGCCAGCATCTAACCTGACCCTTTTGAAATGACTCAGAAGTGGCAATTTAATGAGAAACAAAAGAAAAGGTGTATTTTTAAACAGGAGGTTTTTATGGAGAAATTGATCTGAATTTTACTGCCTGTGTGGAGGGTAGGTGAGAGGGAAGCAGAGCCCAGAGTGTCGGCTCCATCTGGCCTTTGGTCCTTGACTCTTACCAGTTGACACTGCTCAGATGCCACATGAGGGGAGCTGAGGACACAAGGGCACTTGGGGTCACCAAGTTACTGGTTCCAGTCATTTCTCCTTTTTTTCTCAACTTTGAACTTGCTCAGGGGAAACCTTTTGAGGAACAACGCTGAATTACATTTCTTTTTAAAGATATGATTTACATAACATAAAATCCACTCTTTACAGGTGTGAAATCTGTGGCCTTTAGTACAGTCACAGTGCTGTCCACCTCTCACCGCTGTCTAACTCAAAGCATGTTCATCACTTCAGAAAGAAACCGTGTCCCTCAGGTGGCCCCCATCCCCCATCCTGGCCACTTCCAGTCTCTGCTCTGTTCCTTTGGATCTACTTAGTCTCTGTCTTTCACAGGAATGGAATATTATACTGTTTGGCTTCCCTCAGTATAATGTTTGTTAAGTTCAAAAGTTAGAGAGAAGAGTCTGAAAGGCCATTGTCCATTTTTAAATGGAGTTATTTTTTGTTGAGCTGCAAGAGTCCTCTGTATATTGTAGATTCAAATACTTTATCAGATGTATGATTCATAAATACTATATTTATGTCATTATGTGAGTTGCCCTTCCATTTCTTCCCAGTGTTCTTTGAAATAAAGTTTTAAATTTTGGTAAAGTCCAATGTATTTAAATAATTTTTTTTTTATTTTGTGGACATTGAACCCAAAGCCCTCATGCAGAGATTCACCCCCACCTATTTCTGTGTGTATAAAGATTTTCTATGTAAAAGAGATGGCTTTGTTTCTTCCTTTTTATCTATATAACTCTTATTCCTTTTTCTTTTCAACTGATTTGCCCATAATGTTCAGTACAAATTTGTGTAGAAGCAGTGATTCCAAGCACACTTGTATTCTTCCTGACATTAGAGGGAAAGCATTTAGCCCTTCACCACTAAGCACACATCACATGTGAGTTTTCCTTTCTATCACTTTGAGAAGTGTCTCTTCTATTTTTAGTTTGCTGATTTTTTATATCACAAAATGGTGTCGAATCTTGTCAAGTGATTTTTTTCACCTATTATAATGATCTTCTGAGTCTTTCTTTTGTATTGTACTAACAGTGTGCTACACTAATTTTCATATTCTAAGCTAATCTTGTATTCCTAAACTAAGTCAATCTAGTCATCCTGGAGAAGTACTCAGACAGTCCAAGGTCCACTCAAACCATGGACTTCAATACTGTCTGGGCTAGAAACTGCTCAGAGCCACTAATGCTCAGTTTTACCCTGTGCTTAAGCATGAAAACACCTTTATTCCTATTTTGTTTTCAAAGTAAAACATCCTTATATGGTCTCTGTGAATGTAGTAACTGTATGTTTTTATCTCTGGACTCATTGCTGAATTCAGTCTGGCACATAGTAGGCATGCAATGAAAGATTTTGAAGCAATTAATTCACACATACATGAATGAATGAGAAAATAACTTCTACCCAAAGAGAGAGCATCTTCTATACTTCTGAAGAGTGGGAAGTTGTGAGTTGAGATTCCAGAGAAGAAAATGCACAACCCAGTCTACTCATGATAAAATTCTACCTTCTGATGATTTGGATTCATTTTAAGTGAAAAGCAACAACTGAATTCAGATATCGGTTTTTTTTAAAGGAATGCTGAATCTGATGGTTGTTGTATATATACCACATCCTTAGATAAAGAGAGAGTAATGATTATTATTCCCTTATATGGCTTTTTTATGCATTCTCTCAGTTCTGTTTATAAAAATGATGCCAGCCTTGACCACATTCTTCCCTAATGACTTGTGCTGTCCACAGAGCATAAGAGGAGCCTGATAAATATTTGTTGAATAGATGAGTTAGAAATACAGGTTGAATAAAGGATGAATAATGAAAGAAGGAATCAATGGAATAAGATCAGAGGATTTGAATAACCTGTCACAATTTACATTTAAGTCAGTCCCATCTTTTGTCTTCATTTTCTCCCAGGTTTATGCAGAAATGATGCTGTCTTCTCTTTCTCTCATTCCACATTCCACCCTCACTGCACAGACCCTTTTCTTGTCTGTGTGTAGTATGGGTGAAAAGAACAGGTGTGATGATTAGAATACGACTTGTCTCTTATCCTAGTGGTAGGGGGTCTGGTGGTGCTGGAGTCTCCTAGAGATGATTTCTAGGTTATTTCTGTCCTGAACATAAAGATGGTTAAGACAAATACAAATGGTAATATGGTTTTATATTTATTAAAGGTAGGAAAAACACAGATTTTACAGAGAGAGTTTGAGCCAAGGAGGAGCAGGGAAAATATTAACAAGTATATCCCCCAGCCTAAGGCATGGTTATCCTGGAGGAATTCAGCAGTGAGAGCTTTTGGTGGCTGTTCTTTTTTTATATTTTGCATTATGTCTAGGTATTCCCACTGAAAACCTGCTCAAATTATTGCCCGAAATCCAACTGTCACGTGTGGCAGGGTTTCATAATTAACAGTTTATTTTTACTTTCCCAGCTAGCTTTAGCCACACCCTGGCCTCCTGTCTCACTAGAAGCTTGGCTCCCAGTTGTAATGGGTTACATAGATTTCAGACTCACTGAGGTAATTTCTTTTTGAATTAGCAATAGTGTATTCAAGACTACTCAGTAGTTTAAAAATTACAACCTTAAGCCCACATGTCCGGGAAATTCCCCGTGAGAGGATGAGTTCTTTTTATAACTGCTCTTGGAAATAGGACACAGTATTTGTGTGGATCAAAGGCTGATAACCTCAGAATGTGTTGAATTGTACTAACCTAAGTCAAAGTGATTCATGTTGTTATATATGTGTCTAAAACAATCAGCCCCATAGTAAGTGATAATTAAGTTTAGGCCTGAGTACCTGTTAAACCATATAGGAATGTAGTTAATGATTTCATTCTGCTAAAGATCAGAGCAAGTTCATTTAGATCTTGTACTCAATCTATTGTCTAGTTAATTTGTAAATTATGCCTGTATGGGTTGGCAGGTTACAAATGATTAATTTTAAAAATCAGTACTTGTAAAGTGGAAAGTAGTTTCTGCATAAAAACCCTGTTCTCTGTCACTCAGCGTGCTTCTCTGTCTTCTCTCCTGCATGAGTTGAAGTCAGGAAGGCCCCAAGCTTGGTATTAAAGGCTCAAATTTAAATTCTGATTTGAACTCTGGTCTGGTCTCTGTTTGAGAACCCATAACACCAGTGTAACCATGCCTGAAGGTCAAAGGGAAAAAGACAGTGCATCATGTATGCTCCCATGAGGGGATTAGCGCTGCTCTTATGGAGCTGGTTATGATTTCAGAGTTGAGCCAGCTCTCATGACAGATGGTTTTAGGAAACAATAGATCCACCTGACATGTGCTTCCTCTGTCATCTGAGGATCTCTCTTTCCTGTACACACTCCTGTTCTTCGAAGCTCTGATGTCAAGTGTTATGAGATCCTTAGCAGAAGCTGATGTAGATGTCACTCATAGACCTCCAGCACTGTAACATAAATAAATTTGTTTTCTGGATAAATGACTGTTGCAATTACTCTTCTTTCATTGCTGGGACAAATACCTGACATCCAAAATGAAGAAAGGAAAGGTTTATTTAGCTCACAGTTAGTACAGGTTTCAGTCCATACTCAGCTGGCTCCAAGGCAGAGTGGCACAAGGGAGAGGGCAGCATTTCATGGCAGTGGAACACAGCAAGACAGCAAGAGCAAAAGGGAGGAATAGCAACAACAATGGCAGCAGAGAGTAAGTCTGTCTCCCTTAAGTTACCTTCAGACTCTCTGCCCAGGCGGAGTGTAGCCCTCACACCCATAATCCCAACAGCACTCACACCCGTAATTCCAGCGGATCATGAATTAATCACAAACCCTAGAAGTCTGCCCCATGACAGCATGAGGCTTTGGGGGGACATCTAGGCATGAACCATAGCAAGTACCCAGCCTCAGCCACTCAGGTGCAGCCATCCTAGACAAACACCACACACATTCCTGCAGAGGAGAGCCTTGGTCTCCCTCTCAGATCTATGAAACCAAAATCTATGTTGTGGAAATGTTCCCAGGTCATTTCTGAACAGGCGACTTTGAGAAGCAGTGATCTAAAAATGTATTTAATGGTTGCTCCAGGTTGTTTCAAAGGAATCTTGGTACCTCTAGGTATAATTCCACTTCAGATGAAGGAAGTCAGAGAAGAAGGGTCAATCTCATGTTAATAAAATGATATCAGTAAATAGATTTGGACCCCATACTGAACATGGTGATAGGTCTTCCCTTATGTGCAGAGAGGAGAAAAATTTTGAAAATGCTTTTTCTAAAAAAATATTTCAATGCTTCTATCATATAGTTTTAGACCTGGATTCTTCTGCCACATTAGGCTGGGCAATGCTACAAACTGGTGTAACACGTTGTAATGGTTGCTACATTGTCTCATCTTGGGAAGTTTAGATGTTTAATTGAGCAGGGGCCCAGGGCCTTCACTTTGTAACATACTGAACTTGTGCAAGAGGAAAGAAGGGCGGTGGTGTGGGCAGTTGGCAGACATATTATGTCAGGGAGGAAAGAGGTGCCGCCTCCCCTTGCTGCTCTTACTGTCTCCTACAGCCTTCAGCTGCTGCCCTCTGCCATACCTTCCCGTGTTGGAGCCAGCTGATTACGGACTGAAACCTGCACAAACTATGAGCTAAATAAACCTTTCTTTCCTTAATTTGGGGTGTCAGGTATTTTGTTCCAGCTATGAGAGAAGAGTAAGCAAAGTCACCAAGTGTGTTTCTATATCATAACTAGAAAAAACTGACACCAAATAGAAGACAGCCCTGTTTCAGTAGGGGAGAAAACAAAGAGAAGAAATGGTCCTAGAAGGCAGACCTGGCCAAGAGGTGGGGATTCTATGGGAGTCTGCAGGGTCAGGGATAGGAACGGGATGTACTAATCAGTGTCTTAGTGGCTTTTCTCATTGCTGAGACAAAATACTGGACACCTAAGGTTAAAGGAGGAGCAATTTATTTCAGCTCACTGTTTGCAGCTATTTCTGCCTGTAGTCAGCTGGCTCAGAGGCAGGGCAGCAGAGCAGGAGGCGTCGCCGTAGAGCAAGAGTCCATGGTGTGGCAGACACAAGGCAGCCTTCAGCAAGCAGCCAGCCTGCCTTTGCTCTGTCCCCCAGCCTGTTGATTGGTGCCACTCACACCCAGGATTGGATTTCCATTATCCATAACCTCAATCCCAGTATCATATTTTTAATCCACATCCACACATGATAAATTCAACCACCTCCCGAAGCCCACATGAGGCTTTGTGGGGGATATCTAGATACAAACCATATTGCATAGTCCAGTTGGCACCTAAATTAACCATTACATTGGGATTGCCAAGCAGGCAAGTAAGAAAGACCTGAGTCACTGTGTCTGGCCTTGAGGACTGAAAATGCAATTTTACTTTTCTAACTCAACCTTGATGTTCTTTTAGTGAAAAACACCTCTGAGATTCTTGTTATGGGACAGTGGCTGCAATGGCATAAGACAAACTTTCCTGTCCAATTCTTTGGAGAGAGACAGATTGACGGAAAACAACACATTGCTCTCCCTGGCACAGACGGGCCATGCGTTGTGCTTGCGGCAATGCCATTCATTCTAGCACATGGGAGGCAGCTCCAAGAAGTGCACTAGAAATGCTTCAGGGGGTGAAGGTGGTGGCTTGGAAGGAACAGCAATGGGAAATAAATCGGCTCGATGGGCTAATCCTCTCTGAAGGCAGACCAAGCAGTGTGGTGATGCTTCCATGGGCAATGCAGGGGAGAGTCGGCCTGGGCTGGGAGGGATACTATGAAGCAAATGGAAGGTGAAGGACGGTCCTGGAAGAATGCTTCACACCACGGCTTCGCAGGAAATCGATGTCCTGTCCTTTCCCTGGGCATTACGTATTCCCCATCTTCATTGTATATGCATGTCTAGTGTATGAAATCCAAAAGGACAACTTGAAAATTGCCTGAGGAAAGAGCAGAGTGTGCATGCACCTAAGCAGGTGATGTGTGTAGCCACACAGAGGACCCCTCCCACGTTTGCACACCTAGATCGGCAGCCACTGCTTGGAGGAGGCCTATTTTTATAAAATACTGGGATCTCTAAGAAAGGCCTTGACTTTTTACTCATTCTACTTTCTTTTCTGGTAGGAAAATAGTAAAATGGTGAGCATTTTCCCTTTTATTTCTGAGCTCATAAAAGTGTTTAATGGACTAAGAAATTTTTCTAGCTCTTTTACCTAGAAAAGGAAACATTGATTTGATTTTAAGTTATTTTCTTCTCTCTTTTTAATGGATTTAAATTGACAAAGGGTAATGTAATTAGGACAGCAATAACACAACTATATGAGGTGTGATTGAAAAATAAGATGGGTATATAAATTAGAAATCTATTATATCCAGGCACAGTGGTATATGTCTGTAATCCCAGTACTTGGGAGGTTGAGGCAGGAAGATCAACATGAGTTAGCAGCCAGCCTGGGCTACATAGTGAGACTCTATCTCCAGGAAAAAAAATCTATTATAGAAAAAACATTGCAGTTCGAGGAAGATCAACTACAGCCCCACTTCCCTGCAACATCCTTGTCCCTTGACTTTCGCTGCTTAGGCCATTCTGGAAGGCCTCTTTTATGACTTCAGTTGTGCTCCTGTGTCTGCTGGGAAGTTACAAGTGGAGTGAAAGCCCTCACTCTCTTGGCCATGTTGACTTATTACATAAGCCATATGGTATGAGCCAGCAGCTGCTCAATAGCAGCTTGGGTGAGTCAGTAGGCGAGGGCACCACGGCCTTGCAAGTCTGCCTTTCTGTGGCGTGACCTCTGCAGCACACCCTCTGGACTGTTTTTATCACACCTTTCAGAAACACAAAAGGCTTCCACAGCTGCTTTAGAAAGTGGCAAGAATGATGCGGTGAGTGTATTCAGAGCAAGAGTGGTGCTTGAGGGACACTAACGGCAATGTGTCTTGTACTGCAGTAAATGTGAGCACTGAGGGTACGTTTCAATCACATCTCCTACTTGCGATTCTGTGCCAGTTTAGGCCACCCCAACAAAGTGCCATCGATGGGTGGCTGGCGTACCACGGACAGTTCTAATAGTTCTGGAGGCTGGTATTATAGACAGTTAGATTAGGTAGGACTGTTATAGGAAGTCAGGTAGGGCTAGGCCTTCAGGGCATGAGTGAAGAAGATGAGAACTGGAGGCACATCTGTTGAAGGCCAGGCCTCAAGAGAAAGACGGGATGACAGGGCCTATATGCCTCCCAAGGAATAAACAGTAACTTAAATATTATGCTATAGTTACTATCATCTGATCCAATAAAACCTAGACAGATATCAATCACCCAAGTGGATGACCAGGGTCTTCAGATCTATGTCTTCTTAAAAATGTCTTTGTTCTTCCCATATATGCTTGCAATGTGACCTGCTTTCTATTGGATCAATTTTAGTCACACGGCCATATACTTTTAATCTTATTGCTTGATCATAGCTTGACCCACATAGTACTTAGAAATTTTGTACTCCTCTCATGATTTTGCAGAGAAGTGGGCTCTTTTGGTCTCCTCCTGTCTTTTAGGAGCTAATTCTCATTACATTTTTTCTCACTCTTAACCTCCATTGTTGCTTAGGATTTATTCTTTGATCACAGGGAAGATGAACTTGGCATGTCTGACACCTAGTGTGCTGTGAGTTCCATTTTCCCCTGCCCGGTTTCGGGTGTGGGCTCCCCTGCTGAGGGCTGTCCTCCACACTGCAGACCACTGTCTTCACCTGTGTCCTCTCCAGGCAGGAAGATATTAAGTAATTTTTAGGGTTCATCTTACAGTGGTATTTATCCTATTCATGAGGGACCTATGCTCACTATCTGGGTCTCCCCACCTCTCCAAGACCTACCTTGAAATCCCATTGCCTTAAGGAAGGGTAGAATTTCAAACTAGGAATTTTAGCAAAGACAAAAAAACATTCAGTCCACAGCAGTGATCTCACCCACAGTCACTCTGAGACATTTTGGAGGATCACTCTTTGAATCCTGCTGTAGGCAGGGGACAGGGCTGCTTCATGGATCCACTGCAAGTATCTGATACTTAACTTTGCATTAAACTTTTTCTTTAACATTTCACTTCACCTGGTCTGGGCAATGAGATTCCTCCCACCCACGTGGCTTTTACAAAGCAAGGCTCTGCTAATTAGGGCTTCGAAACAGGCCTGGCCCAGATGGAATCAGCTTGCTCAAGCCCTGAGCTTTGAGTCACGTGATTGGCCTTGCAGTGGAGAAGAACCACAGAGCCATAGACTGCAAAACTTTCCCACAGCCCTGAAGCTGTGAGACCCTGACGTGGATGCTTGTGAGAGTTATTTATGGACAATACCACTGCAGCCCATCCTCTTACTCTCTGCAATGGCTGTAAACATTAAGGAATCCTGAGCACTCTAAACACTGGGCAGGAGGGGTTGTCTGCTCGCCAGCATACCACTGTCTCCTTGGAAAACTCACTGGCTTTCACTTCATTTTCCTCCCCGCCCCTTGGACTTCAGGAACTTGGGTGTCCCCCTCCTTCCAGGGCTGCCTTGGACACCCTGATCTTTCTTAGCCACTGTGTGAAGCCCCTGCGTGAAGAGGGCCTCTGCTGCAGGCACAGGGCAGTATTCGTGGTGTGTGAAAGGAAGCTGGTTAATCAGGAGGTAACCAAATGCCCTTGGAGTAGGAAATATTAGGCTGAGAGACACACATCCAGCCACAGATGCACTAACTTAATTTCATGCACCGACATCAGCTGCTCCTCTCAGCTTAAAAGGAACATTTGCATCCATCTGTCATCATTTCTCCCTTTCAGTTTAAAACCTCTTTGCTCTCTTTTCTTTCCCCTCATCCCCCACCCCCACTACCACAACTTGATGAAATAATGGGACACATTTAAATCCAAACTCAGGCAATTCAAATTCTGAACTGATGTGATTTTGTTCCACTCTAAGTCAACCTCTAAGGGTGTCTGGGGAGAAGAAATCAAGGGGCCAAACAAAAAGCAAGTGAGAAAAAGAGGAAATTTTGAATGCAAATCAACCTCCTTAACCCATTTGAAACCACCTGCTGTGAGCCGGGGTAGAATGTCTGGCCCATTAGCACCTTGTTAGATTGTCAGAGCCAAGCAAGGAGCTGAATGGGTGATAATGGGGAAGAAATGGCTGAGACCCGCAGGAGCCTGTGCCTGCTCCTTGGTATTCTGCTGAACCCACTCTCAGGCCCCAAAGGGCCTGGCTGGCAGGTGTGGTTCAAGAGAAAAGAAAGGTAGGAGAGAACAACTTAATTAAATTTGTTAAATTAAAAAGAAAAACCAACACCCTGCTCGCGAAAAAAGAGCACAGGTTAATTTGCATGATCCAGGGTGGGTCAGTGCACTTTTTGGGAATGATTCCAATGTGCTTGCTATCTCTGGCCTCATTATGTAGTAAGTAGAGATTTAGAGAGAACATATAGGATATTGAGAACTGCATGGTAAAAACTCTGATTAAATTTTGATCCACACAAGACAAACCGCAAATATCGAATATATGTTCAACACACAGTTCCATAGACCTTCCTGCAAGATGTTTTTAAGAATGTTACTCACAGATAGCTCTGTGCTATTATTTGTTTATTTCTTCTGTTAGAATCTTCTTGGTCTATGTCTTATAACTCTGAGTTACTACTTTAAGACTGTGAGACACAGTGTATTAACTATTATTATTCTCATGTTGTTTTTGTTATGAAATTTTGTTTTTATTTCATAGCAAAGGAGAAATCCATTCCCAGCCTGCCGTGCTGGCCCTGCCCCCAGGGCCCACTGAGTCATTGATTGAGACAGTAATCCCAGCATTTGAGAGACTGAAAACAGGAGGATCACTGTGAGCCCGATCCATATAGTGAGACCCTGTAGACCGTGTACTAAATACACTGAAAAGAGAGAGAAAGAGAGAGAGAGAGAGAGAGAGAGAGAGAGAGAGAGAGAGAGAGAGAGAGAGAGAGAGAGAGAGAGAGAGAGAGAGAGATCCATGCTTGCTATAGGATCTGATGAGGGAAACGCTTTGAGAACAATCATACGGACACTGTATCTAATGCCATAGTTTTTATGGTTTAGCTCTAAGACTTTCCCGCTCCTAAGCCTCTTGTATTCTCACATGGAGCTACAGGAAGTCTGTTAGACCATGGGGGCACTATACTCATGGCTGCTGTCTAGAGGTTCTTCTGAAGCCTCATGGTCAGGTGGGGCTTTTTCAGAGGTGGCTGGGACTACAGTGTGTAATGCTGGGATTAAGGGTGTATGAATACTTAGTCCTCTTGTTGCAGGTTGCTAAATTAGATAGAAATGTTATAAGCAGTCAGACAAGGCCAGACCCTCAAGGAAATAACAAAGAAGACAAGATACCTTACAACTATAAGAGGGACGGATGCTCCTGCTGTAGGCCCGACCTGGAGACTAAAGATTGAGTAAATGCTTGCCTCCCTAAAGATTAGCATCTGGGATTGATCATCACCCTGAGGAAGCCCAAAAGAATCAGTAATTCAAATACTACCAGCTAATTACTGGACGAAGTCCTATTATGTATTCATGCTCACTTGTGACTTACTTTCCCATTTGATCCTGGACATGACCAATTTTACCTAGCAATGGTGCTTGTGATCTCATTGGTTGATCATAGTTTTGTCCCCCCTCATGCCCACCTAAGCGAGTTCCCATGTTCTCTACTTTAGACCTGCATGGTTTTACTTTATAAAAGTCCCTGGAAGAGACAGCTTCCTGGGGACCACCCGCTTGGGGAGGCCCCCCTCCTGTCCCTCTCTCAGACAGGAGCTTTCTTTCCCCCAATAAATATATTCCGCTCATAACTTCCATTTGTTCCTAAACTCGTTCTTTGGTTTTAGAGAACACAAACTCGTCCCAGGTACCTTTCAGTTTGGTAGATCGTTTTTCCCCTATATCACTCTGACTGGTTTGGCATAGATCTGCATGTGAGTAATGGAAAGGCCCTGGCTCCCCCTGCTGGGTCCCACCTGCTGGAGCTGCTTTCCCTCTCCCGCATCCCGGATCTGTGCAGAAGCGCGGACTGCCGAGGCCCTCCCTAGCGCCGCGCATGCTAGGATACCTCTGGCATGTCTCCAGCCTACTCCATGCAGGCTGTGAAGGCAGCGCCCCAAGATTGGCGTGCGAGCGCTGCGGGACGGCGAGGTGCTGGCGGACCTACGTTGCAAGTGGGGACTTGAACCCGCTCCCTGCACCCATTTCCTCAACTCTGATGAACTGGGGTCGGACGCGTTTCCCCCTTTTATGGCTTTTGGTCTGTCCAGTTGAGGTTGTGTGGAAGTGGTTACAAGGAAAGATGACTGGAAGAGTCACAGGAACTTGGAATTTCTGGTTCCTTCAGGTTCTGAGTCCCTTTCGTGTTGTGAGCATTCCAAAAGGTTATGAGGCTGCCGTGGAAAGGCCCTCGCTGGCGGCGAGGGTGGCCTGCCCTAAGGTGATGCGGCCTTGCTACAAGGCAAAGGGCGAAAAGGGCAGCCGCTGCTGCACTTGCTCGCTGCGTCCTGCTTCGCTGCTCGCTGCCTTCTGCCTGCCATGAGCCGTTCCTCCTGCCTTGCCACCCTGCCTCGGAGCCAGCAGACTATGAACGGAAGCTTGCACAGACTGTGAGCTAAATAACCCTTTCTTTTTACGTCAGGGATAAAGTATTGGGTCTCAGCAGTGAGAAACATCAGTGAGACAGTTTTCATCAGTGAACAGATCCACCGATTTGTCCGCAGCTGAGCGCGCGGCTAGGAGCTGGCGGGCTCTGAGCGCAAGGCCGCTGGGGGTGTGGCCTGGCGGCGCCAGCCGCCCTACTTCCTCCTGCCCTCTCGCTTCCTGACCGCCACGGCGCTAGCAGCTTTCCCCTGCCAGCCTTTTCTGCCTTGGTGTCAGCTGACTGTGGGCCGAAATAGCTGAAAGCCAGGAAGCCAGATAAACTTCTCCTCCTTTAAGTCGTGGCTGTTGAGTATTTTGTCTAAGCAACAAGACAGTCACATGTAAGTTACAGGCTTTGCCGATCACAGTAGTTATTTCTTGATATTCAAGATATTAGGTGGCCTTTTACTAGCATTCTTATTCTTTTTTTTTTTTTTGCATTTTAAAAATGAAAATGAGTTCGTTCAGTTTAGTATAAAATAAACCAGAAGATCCTTATGGACTCTGGTAATTTATTAGAGATGGCAATGGGAAAAAAATCTATTATAGGGTTTTGGCCAAAAGGTTTGAATTAAGATGTTAGTATCTGTAAAGTCAGGCTTAATGAGCTTGGACTACCTCAAGGTCAGTGACCTTATAATTTATAGTATGTGCATAGAGAAAAATAATGGCCACATGAATCACTGTGAAAAATCTGTGGCTTGTAAGGGTACCCCACTATGGTCAAGCCAAACTTGCCTGAAATCATTTTGAAACCATTTTGTGGTCATGGTCAAGATAGTTTTAAGTGGCTTTGATTGGATTAACGGCATGGATTTCATGATCACTTAAGGTCACCAGAAAGTTTATGATTTTTCTGAAGTGCTTAAGTAACAAAACAAGATAATAATTCCATGGTATTTCTTGTATTTTTTATTTCAGACTGAGGGGGATTAGGATTTATATTACAAGAGCAATGTTTTGTCTCTATCACGATAAAAAGCAAAATATAAATGGCATATTTTACCTAATTTTATGAAAGTGCCGGGTAAGGGCAAGCTTTGCAAATTTTCAGTTGACTGTAAACGTGAAATACCAACGGCATTTAGCTTTCATTCCCGAGGGAGCTTTTCCCCAGTTTCTGCAGCAGTATCCCTGAGTGCCATCACCGTATCCTGCTTTTCTGCAGGGATATGGAAATTTTCTAGGCCTAGCTGTGCTCCACTAGCTAAGCAGCCCACAGGGTTAATGAACGTGACAAAGGCAGAGAAGGAAAGAGAGCGCTCTTCACCAGGTGATTAGCATGCGGGCACTCTCCCTCAGTGGTGAAGATGGTCAAGAAGGTGCCTGGTGATAGAGGCGAGAGTGGAGAGTTGCTGCTGCTTCTGCCTCAAACGCTTATTAAAATTCATTTCCATTCAAATAGCCATCATCTGATTTTCATCATCAAATAAGCATACACTGTACATATTTAACAGGCAGGAGACTTGGGCCCAGTTCATGTCTTTTTGAAGTGAAGGCCTGTTCCTTTAATGAGTGTCCATCCTTATCTCCATATGTAAATTTCTTCCACCGCCTCTTCCTTATCCCCTCTACTTGCTGCTTCCCAGTTCTGGGACCGCTAGCTGATGGGCAGCCTACATGCCTATTAGAAAGATAATTCATGTGGAGCAGAATAGCATCCCCTCCTCCAGTCTTGCTCGTTATAAAGGTGAAGCCCTCAGGAGGGCAGGCTGGGAGTGGTTTTGCGTGTGCAAGAGGCAGAAGCTGAGGTAGGATGCGGTAGATGCTTTGCTTCTCTCATCTGTGGGTATTTTTTTTTTTTTTTTTTTTAACCTTTTGGAACCGGTCTCCATTCCCAGACACGCTGATTGTCCTTTGAGCTCCCAGGGACCAGCATCCACTGGCAGGCGTCTCGACTCAGGCAGTTCTTCCCTGAACAGCTGCTAGGGCACAGCTGACCCTGCCCTACAGCTGCCAGCAAGATACCAAGTGGCAAATGGGTGTGTACTGGGCCATCATCAAGAGTGCGGGCAATCTGGTCCCTCAGCAGAGCACAATGACCACATTTGCGCTGTGCCAGGTGGACCCAGAAAAGCTTAGTTGATCTTATTTTTTAATCATGAACAACACAAAAACGTTATTTGAGGGGCTTGGAATTTTCAGTTAATGGATGGCTTTGGAATTTTCAGGGATCACACAAGGGCACTAACAAAGGAAACATGTTAGTTGTGAAAGTCCTATTAAACTCATGACAAGACTATATTTTCTAGTATGATTCAATTTACAGATTTTTTTAGTGTAACTGAAGACCAACTGGGGCAGCGTATCAAAGAGCATTCTTTCATTGCCTTTTTGCATTTCCCTCAATTGCCTTTAGTTAAAAATAAAAAAGGCAAAATTTTTGGAATTGAAATAATCTGCTTCTCTCTTGCGGACTGAAAAGAATCATCTGCAGAGTCCTGATTGAGAATGTGGTGGTGGGAATTAGTTCTACTAGGCATATGCTGAAACAAAATATAAAATAAGTGAGATTTAGGGGAAGGTAGAGAAAACAGTTCTCTTTCAGGGTCCAGTTCTTGTGATTCCTTTCTTCTGTTGAAACATATTGTGTTTCCTAATTTTAGAAATGTGATTATTCATAGGAAGTTCATTCCGATGAAGCTGTTTGCCTGTTTCTCAACACAGAAATTGGACAACTTTAAGAAGCTTGTCTAATCTCTTTATCTATTGTCTGGAGAAGATAGCTCCTCCAGAAGGTGATAAGAGCTCATTTCTCCCTCTTGGGAGCTCCTAAAATTGTCTGGCTCAGCATAAGTTAGAGGCCGAATGACTAACAATAACTAGTTCTTTATGGTTTTGGCCACATTGTTTTTCACTTGGGGAACACCATCCATTTCTTGTTGAACAATAAGAATAAACTTGTATAGATGTAGAATTATTAGAGTAGCTGGCTCAGTCTCATCAATATCAAGATTGGCAACATTTCTCTCTTATCTGTAACAAAAACTAACTACAACCATCTGAAAGATTCCAGGAGAGGCAATATGGATGAAGCCATTTGTTAGATTTATAAGGGCTGACATAGAGCTCTAAAGCTATCTATCTTCTATACTTTATGGAGAAAAGGAACAATGACTCAGACTATCGGGACGGTATCTCCAGGTGGAAGTAAAGTCTTAACGTAAGTGGCACACAAGTGTAAGCATTTTAGGAGAAGAGGGCCCCAAAGGGAGAAGGAAGGAATGCCTGCAGGCCTCTCAGGACACTGAATGCGCGTCTGTGCCACAGTCCTGGGACAGAGCAACTTCGTAAGTAACGCTCTCATTTCAGAAGACTTGAAAGATTTACCTCTTTTTCCTGAGTTGGAAATCAGAGCTCTAAACATTAGGAGGCAGTGAGCAATGTTCAAGACATACAAGATACAGAAGTGAGAATAAATAAAACCAAGAATGATGCAAAGAACAAATAAGTGCCACCTAAATGAGAAATTGCACAGGGCAGTTGCCTTCTTTTTGATGTAACAAAGTGATCAGAGTAAACTGATAATTGCCTGAAGAAAAATATTTTCTATGTTGAAAAATGTTCTGAGCACATGTAAGTTTGGAAAGTAGGTAAATCTAAAGACATTTGCTTTAGAGCCTGGGTAATTTAAAGCTCTCACATGTTCACTATGAGTTTCGCTTGTTAATTTAGAGATGGATTTCAGACTCCGTTGTTTGGCCCCAGGAGACAGCAGGCTTTCAGCCCCTATTTGCTCCGTTAGAAGTCATGTGACCTTGGCAGGATCAGTTTTGTCACTTGTCAGATGGGGATAATAATAGTTCTGAGTGCAAAAAATAAAACTTGGGGATAAAATTAAAGCAATTAGCTGAGTGCTCAATAATAAGCATTGGCTGCTTCTGTCTCAGCAAGTGAGTGAGTAACAGGCCTGGATCGTGCTAGACACGAGATATCTTGAAGGAGGGAAGAGCTGTGGACTGGGGATTCTTTGGGGTATCTGATCATTTCAGAAGATTCAAGCTAACTTTTTAATTTCATTGAAAATATAGTCTTACACATTTTTCAGGTTCACATTGCTCATTCAGTCATCTCTTACAGATTACATTCAAGAAACAGAAAGAAGAAACCTGTATAACTTCTTCTGTTCTGAGATGGAAATGTCCATTTATCTAACAAATATATATTGAGTGTCAGGAAGACGCCTGCTGATATGGTACAAGTTCAGGAGTGGGGAAAGCAGATTAATTGCTCTACTCTGTGGAACCAAGAACATTTGAGTGAATGCTCTTTGACTTTGGAAGAAACAATTCTAAACTTTATGACAAGTAATCATGATTTCTGAATACATATCTTAAAAGTCATAATGCTTTACCTACTTCTACTTCACAAGCATAAAATGGTGATCCATTTCTCAAAATTTGAAGATGATTCCAGCCTAAATTTTATGGAGACAAAGAGATAACATCTTAAAGCAAGAAGTGTACACTTTACGGCATTTCTTACACTCATCCTGATATCTATTACACTTTCCTACTTGACATAAAGATAATAAATTTCTCTATATATTCATAGTTGCATAGCTTTCTTTCCATTTCTAATTCTAAAGATCCTCTGGAAGTGTACATCCAAGCATAGTTCTTCCTTAGCTCAGAGTTGATATTTTATCTCCTAATTTGCCTGCCTGCTTGCCCCTTTGTTTCTACTTTTAGCTTATAGCCTGGGTCTCCTGAGCAGTCTCTCTGCAGCTCTCAAATGGGGCCTTATGGGAGCACAGTGGACCCACTGATCACATACACCTAAGGATACTGACCTGTACTCCATCCAGCTCCTTGAGGGAACAAGGCGCAAAGCTCATGTGGACTGGTTGTGCCCTCGCTGCTAAAACACAGAAATATTGAATTAAAAACAGCATAATCATTAGAAATCTGGTGATATCATGAGTTTTGAAAGTATTTTGTGATTGGACAGCCACATTTGTCCTTGGTCAGCCTGAAAGCTTTAGGCATCCTGGGCAATACTGATCTTCATTGAGCTATGAAATCACAACAGTGGGAACGAGCCAGATGGCCCCCCCAAATGCAGATGAATGCGTGTGATTGTCATTCAGAATTCACGATAGTCCAAGCTGCCATATGCACTGATGAATGGGCTGCTGGTCTCTGTCTGTGGTCCTAAAAGTCTTCTTTGACTTCAGGTGTAGAAGAACTATTAATAAAGGCAGAGGCAAATACGGGGAGAGCATGTTTAGAAGCAATGTTCTAACTTAGTGCTGTGTCCCAGATATATACGCTCATTTACTCATTTATAACTATTATTCATAGTGGTGATTTCACCCTTCCCCTATTCCTCTTTATCTTCCTCTGTCTCTCTGCCTCTCTGTCTCTCTCTCTCTTTCTCTCTCCTTTCCTCTCTCCCTCTTCCTCTACCCCTTCCTGCCTCTGTACTTCCCACCCTCTCTTCCTCCTCCCATCCCTGGAAATGTGTGTCTTAGTTGACTTCAGATCATGGAAAGAAACTGTAGCATTTGCAAGGGGAAAAACTTATATTTATTAAAATCAGTTGATTGACTTATAGCAGCAATTTGTTATTTCCTATTATAAAACCTTAGATCATAGGTGTTACGGTTTGTGTCTAGTTGTCCCCCCAAAGCCTCATGCAGTCATGGGGCAGGGACTTCTAGAGTTTGAGACTAACTCATGATCCACTGGAATTATGTGTTTTAGTACTGCTGGAATTATGGATTTTTAGTACAGTTGGGATTATGGGTGTGTATACCTTTCCCAGCCTGGGTGATAGCCTGAATGTATTATAAGAGAGAAAGAGAAATAGACTCTCTCTCTATTGTTGTCTGTTAGCC
>PVKN010007950.1:0-25819 GCA_004027915.1 Capromys pilorides
TCAAGTCAAGAAGAACATGAAGCAAAGTACTTCAAGTCTTGCAAGAAAACAAATTCCAGTCCAGACTGCTATACCTTGTAACACTCTCTTTCAAGTCCAATGAAGAAGTGAAACCCTTCCAGGACAAAGAACAACTAAAGAATTTCATGATGACAAAGCCAACCCTGCATAGTTTACTAAAAGATATTGTAGAGAAGGATCAAAATGACCACAACTCCATGAAGGAGAATGGAAAGAACCTACCAAACAGGGCAAATAATTAAACACAGGAGAAAAAGAGGTATACAAAAGCAGTCTTTCAACTATTCTTTTGTATATAGCAACAGAATATGTCCATCAGCACATTCTACAAGTGGACTTCTCCTGCACCCTATGGGTCATGATTCTGTTTGGGTCTACAGGGTGGATATCGAGGAACTAGCAGTAGCTCAGTCCCATGGGTGACCTCTGGCCACCAGTGAGCGTTATGGACACTGTCCAGTACACGACATACTAGAACTTTGTGTGATATCCTGTCCCCAAAATGTTACAAGTTCTGGTCATATATTTGCAATTCCAGTATTTATGTTATGTTTTATTCTTAGTAATTCTTTACTACCATGGAAACTTTTTCTTAGTTGCTATCTTTGTATATATTCACTTATTCAAATACTATTCGAGCACTCTGAATTGATTACAGATTCATACATATGATACGCAACATTCTCGCCTCTAAGTTGGAATCATGATTTGATTTGAATTTTGGAATAATGTTTTGAAATATTTAATTTAATTTTAATTAATTAATTAATATTAATTAATTTTCTGAATATTGCTTATACTTTTTGTTTTACGATTCATACTCTGTCTCTGACTTATAATCTACTTGTAAGATGGTATGATATTTTCTCCTAGTATTAGAAACTTTAAAAAGAAAAATATATATATATATGTATACGTAAGGATACATATATATGCTAGATACATAGCTACTTTGTCTTAGTTCATTGAGAATAAAAGTTTTTGCAATATTGTTTAGACAAGATATCAGGTCTGTACCTTTTCCTCTGAATAACTACTGTGAAGACAACAATATACATGGTATTAATTGTAACCATCCTACTAACTTGTTTTGAAACTATTTCATTGCTATTTTATCTTTTTTTCTCATTAAAATGAATAAAAAATAAAAACAAAAAAAAGTACTGTCATAAACCAAAAGGTTTCTTACAAAAAAGAAGCATAATAATAATGCTGAAAGTATCAACTAAGATAAACTAACAGTCTAAATGAAACAAATTAGCAGGCTGGAGAGATAGCTCAGTGGAATAAGCACTTGCCTGGCAAGTACAAGGGCCTGAGTTCAATGCCCGGTTCCGGAAAAAAAAAAAAAAAAAAAAGACAGAAACAAATTAGTATTATGTAATAAAATATTTATGAAACAATGACATTTGTGTGTAGCTTGGGAAAGTACCTGTACTCCCCAGTTATCACTCTTCCACTTGCTCTTTATTTGTCTGTCTATAAACGCAATGATATAATATGTGGCTAGCTGTGTCGGGTTTCTACTGGTTCCCAGTGTGTGCAATGGAGTATTTCAAAGTTTCCATTCTTTCTAGCTGTATACTATTCCCCTTCCTGAAGAAACCCCATTCTGTTGGCCAGTTTTGACCTTTGGCTCTTTCTCCCTTTGCCTATTGGAAACACTGCGGCCAACAAGTGCTGTATACCAGCGTTTGTCTGAACACCTGTTTTCAATTCTTTAAGCATCTACCTAGCCACAGAATTTTTCGGGACCATCTGATAATTACTGAGAACCCTTAGGGACTTTTGAATATTGTACCATATGCATATATTAGCTAACCAAAAAAGAAAAGTTCTTATTCAAGTAAAAATGAGTAGAGATAAAAATATTGCTTTAAAATCTCAGTTTAGCAACCCTGCAGAATCATCACTGGGTCAAGAAATGGTCACAGGGCTAAAAGAAGCCAAGATGCAGGAAGCGAAAAACAATCCAATTTTAAAATATGACTCAGAGAAGCAGTAGGGTTTCTGACTACAAATGCTCCCGGTCACTAGGTGTTCCAGCAGCAGCAGCCGCGGCACCAAAGCCATGGAGCGAGCGTAGGCAGGGCTATGGGAATATTTTCTAGGCCCTCGTTGTTTAAAAAGCGAAAGTGGTAATTAAAGCCTGCTTTAATGCGCGATTCTGTTGACTGGATGGTGGCCGCCCCCACGTTAGCTTCGCTTCCTGCAGTGCCGGGAGTGTCCTCCAGGAGGCGAGCGCAGGCGCGTCCCAGTCCCCTGAGGTTGGCCCTTGGGCTTTGGGTGGGCAGCGGAAACACTGCTGCGAGGAATCCAGGGCTAGAGATCACTTGGGAAATGCGTTTCTCTTGCGCTTTATTTTTATAACCAGGACACTAGAGTCGTCCAGCAGCTGCTGCTGACCGTAAAGGCTGTGGGCAGGAGGTGGCTGTGGGCAGGGCAGGGACAGAGGCGTCCACAGGGCCAAGCTGAGCGCAGGTCCATGCTCGCCCTGCACCTTCCGGGCCAGCGTTGTAATTTCACCTGGCTGATTGGGCTCAGGACACCCACCTTGGGCTGAGGCTAGAGCGATAGTGTTGATAGAAGACTGCGGAGGCAACCACAGCCTCATATCCCAAATCCAGCCTCCCCTGCACACCCTGGGCCCCAGGCCCATTAAGCTGCTTCAAACACAGGTGCTAGCGAGATACCTGAGGGCTCTACACCCCTAGACTGAATGAACTACATACGGGGGATTTTTAAAAAATTCTATCTGAGACAACCAGAGAAGACACAACTCTAGGGACAGCTCACATCTGTGGTGACACATCCCTCCTCAGCCGAGCAAGTGGGAGCGACAAAAGGGACTCAAAGGTGGTTTTATTGCTTAGTTTTGTTTTTATTTTAACCCATACTAGGGATTGAATCCAGGGCTTCCCACATGCTAGACAAAAACTGTTGCACTGAACTACAGCCCAAACCTTTTAAGTTTAAGTGTGTGTGTGTGTGTGTGTGTGTGTGTGTGTGTATGTGTGTATGTTTGAGACAGGGTCTCGCTATGCAGTTCAGGCTGGCCTTGAGCTCACTTTTGTAGCCCAAGCTGGTCTCGAACTCACACCGATCCTCCTGCCTCAGCCTCCTAAATGCTAGGATTACAGGCGTGCGCCACCACACCTGGCTTAAAGTTTAGTTTTAGAGCCAGCCAAATAGCTCAGCAGAGGGACTGGGGAGATAGTTCTGTGGCACAAGTGCCTGCCTGGCAAGTGCAAGGTCGTGAGTGGAAAAAAAAAAAAAAAAAAAAAAATAGGTCGGCGGACTAAAGTGCCTGCAAGTAGGCACAGGGGTGGGGGTGGGGCTTTGATCCTAGGGGCCTGCTGTGCTGGCCTGACCCCTGGGGCTGGGCTGAGATAGCAATTGAGACTGGGTGTGGTGGCACACGCTTGTAATCCCAGCTCTTGGGAGGCTGTAAACAGCAGGATCACTACGAGTCTGATCTAGTGGTGAAACCCTGTAGGTCCTTCCCTAAAACACACAAAAAAAGTTTATTTTTGATTTTGATTATTTTTAATTCCTGCCTCAGCCTCCCAAGACATAAGGATTGCCTTAGGCATGCCTTGTCTGACAGGATTCTTTAGGGTGAGAGAAGTCTTGAATGCTAACTTGTGTAGCTGCACGACAGAAGCAGGAAGCCTTTTTAACTGTCAAGATCTTAAGTTCAAACAGGCAAGAAGCTGGGACAGGGCCAGCGAGGTAGCTCAGAAGACTAAGTGCCTGCTTTGGCAAGCACAGGGAGCAGAGTTTGATACCTGGTTCCACATGCACTATGGCCCCCCAACCCCCTATCTCCCCAACCCCCAGCCCCCACTCCTGGGACCCGCTGAGCAGGCAAGCCAGTCTGGGTGTGGAGGACCACTTGGGCGACTCTACTTGAAAGTGGTGCAGGGCTGGTGAGAAGGCTCAGTGGTCTAAAGCAACCGCAGGGACCGAACTTTGATCTTTGGCACCACATGCTGCGCCAGCCCCACCCCCAGGGCAGGCTGAATTGACCATAATATAGATAGATAGATAGATAGATAGATAGATAGATAGATAGATAGAGATATAAAATAGAATGAAAGAGGTGCAGTTGTCTCTGTTTTGCCTGTGCCTGACCATACATTCATGTATTAATAGGTATAGAGCTGGCAAGGACTTGTCCTTAGCCTTTCAATTGGCTTTAAGCAATGCATATTGGTCTAGCCGGGGTGCTGGTGGAATGCTTTGAAGACAGCATCCGTGTTTCCCTGATAACCCACACCTGCTGCTCTTTTAGTATGAGCTGGTTGACACAGGACAAAGAGCCAGTGCTCCACTCTTAGCTGGGATGGAGCTTCAAGATACAGGCTATGACTTCCTGGGGCTTGAAAGATTACATGTCAGAGCTGAAGCACCAGACCCCAAAACATTAGATTCTATCTCAATAGTGTAATGCAAATCACTTTTTCTGGATATCCTTCTATGCATATCGCAGAGGTAAATGCAGGCCTTCTGCCAGCCCAGCTCACAGCCCTCACCTACTTCCTGCCATTCTCAGTCAGTCATCCTGAAGCCACTCCTCCTTCATGACTGAATAAAACCCGTTCAGCCCTGGATTGAGGCCTTTGTTCCAGAAAGCCATCACCATGGCTGGACTTAGGACCCATTGGATCCCCATTAACTATACATATGCTTTAGTGTCTTTATTTTTGCTGTGGGTTGCACCGGGAGTGGTAGATTGAGATTAACTTGGTGGGATTCCAATAGTGTATCTTTGGGATTACAGATATAAGCTTCTTGGACCAAGAGGAGGACCAAAAAGGGCTCACTACATCTGGGTGTGGTGGCACAAACCTTTAATCCCAGCATTGGGGACACTGAAAACAGGAGGAGCACTACAAGTCCGAGCTGCAAAGTGAGACCTTGTACTACATATACGGAATGAAAAAAAAAGAAGATAGGACACAAGCACATTCTGTGACCAGGCCAGCACGTGGCTTCAGTTTTGGAGCTGGGAGATAGAGGCAGGGGAAAAATGCCTCTGTGCTGAACACACCCACAGTCTATTCTCTAAATGATACAGTGCAACAAGCATGCACATGGTGGTTACAATGTATGAGGTATTAAATCATCTAGAGATACAGAATTCAGGAAGATGTTGTAGGTCATATGCAAATACCATGCCATTGTATAAACAGCAGACTTGACAACTGGTGGATTTTGGTGTACAGGGTCTTGGTCCAATTTCACCCAGGAGCTGAAGGATGAGAACAAGACTAACCTATGTGTCTAATGAGACATTGTTTATACCAGTCTGCACAGTGATGAGATATAACGCCAAGCACTTCAGAGTTGTGTGCTAATAACTGTCCCTGTGTTGTGTAATTCAGGTCACATTTTCTCAGTGTCATAATTTATGACATACCTTGTATGGCATAAGCCTTTCCAATGTTTGGCTGTACACTGTAATTCTTACAGTATTTTTATTAGAGGGTAGCAGTGGAGATGGGACTAAAATATACTCTTTTAATTATTAAAGATGTTGCTACACAGACTGAGTGGATAGCTCAGTGGTAGAGTGCATGCTTAGTGTATTTAAGATCCCGGGTTCAATTCCCAGCACCATGTGGACACAGAAAACTTGCTGTAGTAGACAAAATGGGGAAAACAGAGAAAGAAGAATTTCCTGTAATTCCATCACTTGATCACTGTTAACAGTTTGTGTGTGTGTGTGTATGTGTGTTTGTTTTTTGGTTTTTGCTTCTTTCTTTCTTTCTTTCTTTCTTTCTTTCTTTCTTTCTTTCTTTCTTTCTTTTTTGTAGCAGGAATCAAACTCAGGACCTTGTGCTTGCCATGCAGGCACTGTACTGCTGAGCTATATCCCAGCCCCTATTTTTGTTTTTTGAGACATGTTCTAAGTCAATTCATTGCTGAGGGTGGGTGTCTTAGTTACTTTTACTTGTTGCTGGGACAAATACCCAACACTCAAAATGAAGGAAGGAAAGGTTTATTTAGCTCACAGTTGCTGGAGGTTTCAGTTCATATTCGGCTGGCGCAAGGCTGAGTGGAACAGGGCAGAGGGCATCCAGTTCATGGTGGCAGAACAACCAGAGGAGCAGAGAGCAATAGCCCTTTAAAAAGTCTCTTTGTGCTCAGTCACTCTGACGTGGGCCCATTGTGCCCTAGGGTGGAACCAATCATACCCCAGGATGGGCCCTTGATCCCGCTCTAGGGAGGAGCCAATCATACCCTAGGCAGGCCTAGGTCATGCTCCAGGGAGGAACCAATTGTACCCCATCAGTACTAAAACACATAATCCCAGTGGATCATGACTCATGTCTCAAACTCTAGAAGTCCCCGCCCCATGATTGCATGAGGCTTTGGGGGGACAACTAGACATAAACCATAACAGTGGGGCTTGCACTTGTGATCCTGATCCTCCTGCCCCAGCTACCCTAGGGGCTGGGATTATGGCTGTATGTATCACCACACCCAACAACATTTCTTATTTAAAAAATCAGGCCCCAGTGCCTGCCAAGGTCATTCATTGACTCATCAAACATTTTCCAAATGCCTATTCCATGTCTAACACTGGTGTACAAAGATAAGTGAGACAAGGTTCTTTCTAGGGCGTTGGTTCCTATAATATTTTCACCTTCTAAATGAGTAGCAGCCTTCAAAAGGAGGCGCTCAGGGGATGAAGGGCAGGCTGGGAAGCCTGGACCAGCAGGGAGCCTGTTGGATTGGCTGGAGAACCAAGGGGCGTGCTGGGACTTGCGAACTGCCCCTGCAGGCAGTGTGAATGCTGCAGTGTGGTCCTTAGAGGAGCTTTCTGATTGTATCACCCTCTGCCTCCTTTCTCCTACACTTAAAATAAAACATTATCTGGGTAGACATCATTGTCTTAAATCTCTGTCCTATTTTCCAAGACCTTTTTCCTCCACTGTCCTCCTCCAGTTTTGCTCTCAGGTGACTTGAGTGGGATTCTGCCCTTCCCCTCCTTGATCTGAGTTCTCCAGGGCTTAGGAGTGAGTGAGTCTGGCACAGACTCAGCTTTCGGTGAGAGGACTTGTGCAGATGAATCTTCTCTTCAGGTTTCACCAATCCTTCAGCCTTACCAGCAGCTGTACTGGGCCAGCCTCATCTGCTTCTTTAGAACATCTGTGGGTTTCCACCCAGTTTTCACTCCATCTGTTCTCTTTCCTGGGCCAGTGCCAGGTGCCAGCTTCCAGAGGTGGCTCATTGCTCACTAGCCCTGCTGGAACTGAAGATCTTTCAGAAAAGGAGGAAAAGAATGCCTGCCTGACAGCCTGCCTGTCTGCTGGCCCACCTGCCCACCCACCTGTCTGGCCAGGGCTCCAAAGAATAGGCCCATCAAGTCACAGCTCTCGTATCTTGGACCTTCCCCAACTCCCAGAGGTTCTATCAATGTGTAAAATCTGGGTACCATTTACACAAATGGCTCCCTCTTTCCCCCAAGTGCCTTGGCAATGAGACTGCACTCAGGCAAGATGTGAGGCGGGGATCCCGTTTGACATTAGGACAAGTAGGGTCCACATTTTCTAGTCAAATCCGGATTTACCTGTATGTTGATGCTTGCCTCATACCATGGAAAACTGTCTCATGGGACTGTCATAGAAAGCCAAGATTAAAACCTGGCTGTTGGGTGGTTTATGCCTGTAATCCCTGTACTCTGGGAAGCTGAGGCAGAAGGATGGCAAATTCAAACCCAGCCTGGCAATTCAGTGACTTAGTGAGACCCTGTCTCAAAAAAAAATAAAAATAAAAAAAAATGGTGATGTAACTCAGTGCAAAGGCCTGAGTTCGATGCCCAGTACTGCAAAATAACAACTACAGAATAAGGTCCTGCCAGGAGATGACCTTCCTAAAGCTTGTTTGTTTTGCTCACTGTCTCATGCATGCTAGGCAAGCTCCCTACCTCTCAGCCACACTCTTGGCCCCATCTTTGTCTTTAAATATGAATATTCTGGTAGACTGCTCCTCAGAAATGCATTTCAGGGGGTTCAGGGGAAAAGTAAAAGCTCCAAAGTGTGTAGGATCTGGTTGATGACTCATAGTTACCTGGAGCCTGCATTCTGAATGGCAAGTGTTACAAGTCCTCAGGGGTTATCCCAGGATCCCTCGGGACCTGGGAGCCTGCACTGTAACTTATTTTGTTAGATTGGGACCTAAGGGGTTCGAAGAGAATAAGTCACTTATCCCAGGTCACAGAGCTATTCTTTTTTTTGGGGGGGGGGGGGGACCAGGGCTCAAACTCAGGACCTTGCACTTTCCAGGCAGGCACTTGTGCCATGGAGCTATCTCCCCAGCCCCTTTTTTTGTCTTTTTGAGACAGGGTCTCACTATGCAGTTCAGGCTGGCCTTGAGCTCACTTTTGTAGCCCAGGCTGGTCTTGAACTCACACCGATCCTCCTGCCTCAGCCTCCCAAGCACTGGGGTTACAGGTGTGTGCCACTGTACCCAGCTCACAGCTATTCTGAGTTCAGAGGGGCATTCGGGCTCATCTCTGTCTACCAAGTCATGTAGTCAAGTGACAGACAACCACTTGGGAGCCTACTCCAGATACAGCCCCCATGTCCCATAAGTGTACAACGTGGGTGAGACTGCTCTCCTAATTCAGGAGCATAGTCTCCAACCAAAGATGGCACAAACATGAAGACCCGCACTCCAAAATGGACTGAAATGAGGGCTACCTAAGAGGTACAGTCAGATGTCACTCAGAGATGGGGACCCGTTCTGCAACATAGACCTTTAGCCAATTTCCTTGCTGTGTAGCCATCACAGAGTGAACTTATACAAACCTGCGTGGGACAGAGCCCTCCTCCACTATCCTCCTCAGTGTAGGGAACCAGGATAAACAGAACAGAGGAGAGCTAATCAAACACAGGAGAAATGATGCAATCACAACATGAAATGTCTGAGGCTGCTGCTGGTATAACAGCAGACTGCTTCATAATAAGCATTTTATGAGTAGCATTACACCCTAAAATGCCAATAAAGAGCTTGGTATGGTAAACATGAAATCCAGCAATAGGGCCATTCACTGCCTTCGCCAGGCATTATGAGGTGGACATAATTGGATGTGTTATACACTCCTACACTGGCAGTGCAGGTTACTTACAACAGTGAATTCTGTTTTAAGCTCTCAACTGCCACCGTGATACTAGGAAAGGGGAATTTGCCCGCTCCATTAGAATCTTACGGGGCCCCCACTGTGCCTGCCCATGACTGATCTACTGTGAGGCACCAGACTATTTAAGCAGAGTCTCAAGGGCCTGCAGATGAAGCTGGAAGAGAGGAGAATAGGAGGAAGGGAGAGAAGGGGAAGAGAGCCCCTATGTGCAAAGAAGGTGCTGGTAGAATGTTGCTAGAAGGTGGGTTTGTGCTGACCAGGGCAGGAGCAGGTAAGAGTCAGGTGTGAACCTCCAGGCTCTCAGGCTCTGTGGAGGTATGGAGAGGATGGGGTGGGCAGGCTGGGCCATTGGGATCAGTATGGTGAGGGCTCCATGCCAGGGAAGGCCTGGTTTACTTCTGGGAGCTGAGGCAGCTGTAAGGAGATTCGGATTGAACAAGACAGAGAGGGTTCTAGCATGCAGGGAGACCTGCTTCGGAGTGGGGGCAGAAGGCTTCGTGCGCTTCGTCCTGCCTCTGGCCATGGCTCAGGGGCAATATGAGATGGACACTGGTCCCACTATGAGGAGCACCTACCTGAGCACTAATGAGTGGACGGTTCCTGCCAGACCTGAATGAGGAACTCCCAGGAGGGTGTGGCCTGACTAGGAAGGCGCTTAGGAAACCGTGAGGGTCCTGCCCTCAGTAGGAGAGGCTTTTTCTTTTCTTTCTAGTGTTAGGGATTGAACCACAGCCTCATGTGTGTGAGGCAAGTGTTCTATCAGGGAGCTACACCCTCAGAAAAAGTCTTTTTAATTCAGCCAAAGGAAAGTCAGTGTTCTCACCCCTATACACGTAGACTCTGTCCTGACTTTGAAACTCTTCTTACAGGAAATACAGATGAATTTTTTCCTAAGTGCAGTTAAAAATGCAGTGTAATGGAGGAGACATTCAGTTCACTGGAATGCTTCTGATTCAGTTATAAGAGAAAGAGATAAATGATGACAGACATGCTGACATTGGGATGTCCAGGCCAGCTACATCTGTTGTGGAGAACTGCAGAATCAGTGACAGAAACAGAAGGGACACACTGGAAGGATGTGCAGAAAATAATCCTACCCCTAAGTCTCCTCTACCCTGTTGATGTTCTAGAGGCTCTACATCCTACAGAACTGAGCAAAGTGGAGGTGGAAAACCCTGGGCTTGGGAGACAGGTAACCTGCCTGGCTGTGAGACCTTAAGCAAGTTCCTTAGTCTGAGAAGGCCTTTTTTTTTTATCTGCCTGATGATGCCTTCAGGGCATGGTGGGTGAGTCTGGCTTATAGAGCTGGAGATCAAACCCAGGTCCCCTGTGCTTGATTGTATTTGCCTAAGCAGACGCTTAAACAAGTGTGCCAGTCAGCAGGACCCCTCTCCTTGTAGAGTTTGTCTTGACAATGCACCAAGTCAGAGCAGCCTTCCGAAGTGTTTGGCTGTGTCGTCAAAGCATGAACGATGATCCTTACCCTCACCATCGTTAAGTTGTAGGGGCTCAGCCAGGGGGCTGTGGATGCCTTCTAGAGATCTCCTCAGGTTCCTGTGATCCTGAACAAAGAATTAGTCAAGAAATGTACGAAAGGTGACAGATTTTACATTTATTAAAGGCAGAAGAAGAAGCATGCTACAGTGGGAGAGTGGAGCCCAGAAAAAGCTTACAGTGGCTGGGAGTCTGTGTATGTGGCCAGCCTGCTTCTCAGGCTGACATGAGATCTAGGCCACCCTATTAAAAACCTGCTTGGTCTTGTGCCAGAAGAACTGGAGACAGCATGCTCTGATTGATCCCTGATGCAGGGATGGGACCTGGACGTCTGTGATTGACAGGTTTACTGCCCCATTTAGGGAGAGAGAATCAGAGAAAGCAGATAACTTACATAAGGACACACAGGTAGGAAGCAGCAGGATTATCTGGGAGATAAACTTAAGTTGGTTTATCTGTCAAGACCTGCTCTCTCCCTCTCTTGGCAGCATGCATTGCCCTGGGGGTAGGGAACCACTTGAGGCTTTTTTTTTTTACACTATGGCACTTCCTTGATAACCAGTGGTGCCGAACTTCAGTGGAATAAAAGTGTGCATGGCACAGAGCAACTCCCCTTCACCCCTCCCGTTCCCCCACTGCAGTGCCTTCAGTTGTTTGGTTTCTTGTTGTAACTTTCCAAGGCCAGCCTTTGGGCAAGTCACACACCAAGAATCTGACTTTCTTTACCAGGGTAATATAATCTCGAGTGGTTTGAGTTCGTGTGTTGGGCTCTCTACCCCCCGGGGGCCACTGCTGTCTTCTGAGGGCTCCCTGGAGAACTGGAGGTTATTTATAGTGGGACCCGCAGGACCATCCACTGCACGCTGAGCTTTACCCCTGCGGGCAGCCCCATTCCCATGAGAACCAGCTTGTACACTCTGTGCGCAGGAAAAGGCCAGACGAGGTACATTTAAAAAATCCTCTTCTCCAGCTTGGCCATGCAGGAACTCTGACAAGTGAGTGAGGAGCACGCTGGTGGCAGGAGCTGGTGCAGGGGATGCTGGGCACAGATATCACCTGTGTGAGAACACCTAACCTCTCTGTGCCTCGTGGCCCTGCCCTAAGGACCCTCAGAAGTGTCATTGTCCCTACTTGCGCTTCCTGCTCTCCATCTTGAAAACACCACTTCCTCCACGGAAGAAAAAAGGCCCCAGGGTTCTAAGATCCTTCCCTCACTTTCCCATCTTCCTTTGGATTGGGTTGTAATGTTAAACACTTTTTATTTTCTTCTGCTGCTCCCAGCAGATAGTATTTCTAACCAGATCAGTCACAGCAGAGCTTCTTTAATGACTTAAATTATGAAACAGACTTAGAACATTTAGTGTGATTATACGCATGCATACAGTATGAGAGTTGACAACTTGAGGAAATGGTTCTGATCATAGGACAGGATCAGTGCTCAGAACCCTATTGTTTTCTCCTAAACACTAAGCACTTGGGTCAAGAAAACAAATGGAGAAGCAGCTATTGTTCCTCCCACCTCACAGACAAGAGGGTCAGGAGAGGGAGGGCAGGCTGCTGGCCTGAAGTCACAGAGCAGTCCCTGCCGCTTCTTTCCTGAGCACCAGGCACCTCACCCAAGGATGTGGGCTCGTGAAAATCTGTGTTCTACATGTTTGGGAAATTCATTTTCTGGTCAGCTGAATCGCCAAGACGGATTAGAAAAGAAGAGGGGGAGGCCAACCTGGAGGTTCTCAAAGCCTAGAATTTTTTTCCCCTATTGAAATTCTTCTTAAAGTGTCTGAGCCCCTTGCTCTGAGTTGTGTGCTCCTTGGGGTATCCAGTCAAAGGAAGTATGCGTATATGTGTGTGTGTGTGTGTGTGTGTGTGTGTGTGTGTGTGTGTGCACACATGCACGTACGAGCTACATCTCACTCTTGCCTCTTATGTACAGCAAAGTCAACACTGTGGTTTTCACTTGCATTTTCCAGATGACTTGCAGGTGTCACCTCCGTGGTAGAGCACTTGCTTAGCATGCACAGGGTCCTGGGTTCACTGGAAAGAAAACCACCCCCAGAGCAATAAAAACAAAACACGAAGTGACCAATGCTGCTGAACATCCTGTATATGTTTAATAATTGTTAGTTTCTCTCTTGAGTCTTCGCCCACTGGTTGCTCTGGCACAGGGCAACTCTGAAAGATGTCAGAGTCCCCAAGACCCGGCTTTGTCTGTGCTGTGTTGGCTGCTCTGCTGTAGACCCTTATTGCTAATCTCAGCCAACCACTCCCTATTCCCAAACTTCACTCAGATACACTCAGATCTCCTCTGAGCATTCGTGTGAAGACTGTTCCCTCTTCGAGGGACCTTGTGTCCCTTTCCTCACCCTGACTTCACACAGGTCATGGGACTCTTCCTGCAGAAAGCCTTCCTTGACACTTGCCCTGCTCCCACCCACCTGCCCCACTTAGTTGTCCTTTGCTTATGGCTAAGAGACATCCTGTACTTCCGCTCCTAGCACTTATCACTCTGTGTTGCAACTGCCTGTTTGCTGGCCGGTTTCTCGTGTCCCTTCCCCCATCCCTTTGCAGATAAGATCATGTGGCTGCTCAGTTTTATACCACAAAGTTTGGTGTATCAATGACGCGTGCTGAGTGACTGACCTGGCCCAGACGTCCTTGAAAAGGCAACACTCTGACCTTCTATCCAAAGATCCTAGAGTCAATTCTTTCATCATCAGTTGTCCCCACTGGCAAGGGCTCATGGAAGGAGACATTTACTGAGGGTCTAGTGCAGTGGTGGCGACTGCATGGTACTCTTGCCTTTGTGGGCTGTGTTACTGGAAGCTCTAGAAGGTTCGCCTACACAGGTCTTTTGTGTATGTCATACACTAAGCCAGACCATTTCCATGCATGTCATTTTCAAAACCAAAAAGCTGCAAGTTTCTCATCTAGACAGTGTCTGAAGCTCAGGGGCTTGGCTGCCCAGTCAGGTGGTGAAGAGCGGGGGATGTGAGTGACGTCACCATGCTCTCTGTTTTGATAATGGCAAAGGATGGCAGTAGAGTAGGGCTCCGTGTAGCATTGAGCACTAAAAAGTCTGTGTCTCTTCCGTGCTTGGCACGTACAGGAGCAAAGACAGATGTGCTGATGAAATGAATGAAGGTGGGGGCTGGGGAGATAGCTCAGGGGCGCAAGTGTTTGCCTGGTAAGTGCAAGGTCCTGAGTTCAATCCCCAGTTTCACAAAAAAAAAAAAAAAAAAAAAAAAGAATGAAGGTGGAAGAAGTCACACACCAAGGGCAGCTGGGGGGAATGAGGGACCCTTAGAAGACCCACATCTCTATCTGAGCTTATCCTGATGTAATTACTGCCTTTCCTCTATGTGTTATTAAACCAAAGTGGACACTAACGTTAAGTGTTTTTGGTGTGGGCAGCTATATACAGTGCCAGTCAAGGCCGATCCCTGTGATTTCTGCTGATTCCATAGGTCAAAAATAGCCACAGGGAAATGGAGAATTTGCTGTTTGTGAACCCCATAAGGAAAGGACAGGTCTAGATGAGCAGGTGGTGACTCTGACCCCCGCTATGGCACACAAGGATGGGATTTCCTCCACCAGTGTTGGCAGGTGGCTGAGCTGTCACAGGCTGCAGGGTGCCCACTCTGGAAAGGGCCACTCCCGGAGCCCCAGATTTTACATATGAAAAGACTGCAGCCAGAGAACAGGTGTCTCCTCAGTGCGGGAAGGTTAGGTGTTAGAATCCCTCTGTTTTGCTTAATCTGATGGTACTTTTATCTGCAAAGTGGGGCTTTAAACAGGTAGACCTCATCTCCTTCAGAAAAGGAGTTTGCAGTGACAAAGAAGTGAAAGCAACTCAAATCAAGACGGTGGCGATATGATTAGGACAGCGGCAGTGAGCGTAAGTTCTTCTCTACTGAGAAGGCTCTTGGGTGTCCTGGCGTTACCGAGAGTCAGCAGCATCAGGGACTTCAACGTTCCCATAAAATACTGAAAATCATTCAGATGACCACGTGGGGGAGGAGTGAAGCTGGCTTTTTGGATAAAAGGATAGTTACTAATTATGAAGATTTGTGCAATCGGTTAACTGTCTTTAAGCTTTCATTCTCTTATGGGTAAAATAAAGTAGTAATGTTTACCTTCCCAAGAAGAAGTGAAAACCTCTTGGTATCAGGTACCCACGTTGGGACCCAGTAAATGTAACTTTTGTCTTAGTCAAGGTCCTTTCTCTGGATATCTAGGACACCATTACACATAGCTACTGATATAATCTCTTCCCCTAGGGTCACTTCCAACAACAATTGACAAATTTGATCAGCTTAACGATCTGCTCTTGCTAACTTGGTACTGAACATCCACAGCTGGAAAATAAAAACACTTGGCTTCTGAGGCAGACTGAAATGGGAATAGAAAATAACAGCACTGTGGGACAAGCAGCAGGGACAGAGGAGCAGGACGGTGTGTGGTGTGTGTGTGGGGGGGCAGATTTCAAGTTTGCTGGGGTGGCAATGGGGAGAAGAGCTGTGAAATAAAACAGGTGGGGCAAGATGGTGAGGTCAGAGAAGGATGAGGACGAGCATTCTACATAATGAGGCAACTATTTTAGGTACAGCTGGAACCTTTTTTTTTTTTTTTTAAGCGAAAGGGAGCCAGTGAGATAGCTCAGCAGTCTAAAGCGCCTGCTTATGCGAGCTTAGGCTACCGCAGGGACGATGGTTAATCCTTGGCACACCAAATGCTGCGCCAGCCCTCCCCCCCCTCCCCCCGGGCAGGCTGAGCCAGCCATAACAAAGTTTAAAAACATAAAATAAAATAAGAAAGCAAAAAGGAGAGAGGGGACTGGTGCCAAGGACCACAGTGAGTATGGCATTTGGTCCTACCAGAGGTAGAAACCAGGTAGGGATTTTAAGCAGGGAGGTGGTAGGAGACAGAGGTTCATTGGAAGGCAATGGAGAGAGTGGTGTCCCTGACTGGGAAAGAGAGGTGCTGGCTGCTGGTGCCCTAGCTCCCCTCCTCTGTGCATTGTGTACAGGTGGGTGCCCTTGCACGTGGGTACTCTACCAAGGGGCTACACCCCACTCACTAATTTTATTTAGTCATTCAACAAATGGTTACTAAGGGCCTGCCTCCTACCTGTATTCCAGGAACTGGAAATGAGGCACCTAACAGGACTGGCAAGGTCTCTTACCTTGGAGATGGAGACTAGATAAACAAGTAAACAAGCAAGAGAATATCAGAAACATGCTGCAGGGAAATGAAGGCCTGAGAGAGAAGAGTCCCTGTGCACCCAACACTTCTGGATACTTAGAAGCCTCTAACGTGTATTTTCTAAGCACGCTTTGCTCCTAGCAAAATCTGTACTGTAAATAATTAAACCAACTCTGCAGGTGCTTGTAACCACCTTACCTGAGTGGGAAGAGTCACAGCTGGTGTCCTTCAGGGCCTGACTGGCCTGATACTCCAGGCTTGGGGACTACATGCCTGAAATCTCCCGTCAAGGTTTGAGGAAGGCTGCCATAACCTCACTACGTTTGCGTACCAGGATCGGATCTTCTTTCTTTCCCCATGTCCTCCCACCCAATGTATCCGTACATTCCTTAGAGGCGAAACTAGATAGCAGCTTTGAAAGTGTGTGTGCCTGCCCCATGAAAAGTGCACTGTGAGAACAGGCCGGGGCCCCGAGCAGGCTACCCTATGGATTACAAGGCCCGGAGGACTCCCAGGCCCCGCCGGGAACCCCTAGGCGGGGCGGGGCACGGAAGAGACATGCTGGGATCCAGGCCACGCCTCCCTACCAGGACCGCTGGCCAAGCTCAAAACAGCGAGCTTTGTATTCAGCACAGCTGCAGAAGCTAGGGACTGAAAGGGCAGATTCCCCACTGTCCCGTGGACTTCCCTCTTCTGACACATTTCACTCCTTTTTTTTTTTTTCTTAAAAGGAAATTTCTTTCGCAATGAAAACTTTCAAAACAGGAAAGTTTGATGTTCTAAGGTTCTCTAGCAAAAGCCCTAGAGCTCTGATTTGGTTCAACTTTTTTGGGGCTGCCTGACACAGGCTATCCTCCTGGGGACTGTGGCAATCAGAGATGACCGAATTAGAACTCCTGCTCCAAAGTGGCCTTTATTCTGACTCAGAAGAGAAGGCACTAATTTTAAAAATTAAGCCAAGTGTGGTGGCACGCCTGTAAGCCCAGAGGCTGAGGCAGGATCGCCACGTGTTTGAGGCCAGCCAGAGCTACACAGCAAGACTGTGTTTCACATCTTACACCTTACGAGGTACCTTCACAATCCTGTTCCTTTCAAAAATAAACTCAGAACTAAAAGGAAACGTAGAGATCCTGGAGGGGTAAGTATCTGGCAGATACCGGGCCATTCCTAAACCCCTGTCTTCCTAGACATTGCTAACCTGTCACTCACTCATTCATCCATTGCAGTTATGTATGGGACGCACTCTATGCTTGGCACACTGTTTGAAAGAAGGCAGGAAACCAGACAGACTTGTTTGCTACCCTTAGGGACCTCTGAGGGGAAGACAGACTTTAAACAAATAATTACATGCATGAAGAGTGTTCCACAAAGGCAGAGTGGGGTGAGTGGACGGCACCACACTCTGGGAGGTAGCCTGAGTTTGAGCAGGGTCAGGAAAGGCCTCCAGGGGGAAGTAATGTTTAAACTGAGGTTTAGGGGATTAGGAAACAGTTTCTACAGGGGGACAAAAAAATAACATTACGTACCAGCCTGAAAGGCTGCGTGAATCAGAGCATGCTCCTGGCTAACTAAGGGGCTGTGGATTCTAAGCAGGGAGCATATATCCAGGGGTTAACAGAAGGTTGCTTCGGAAGCTCTTGGGTGGAAGAGCTTGAGGGGACAGCTATTGTCCCTACCCTTCTTCCCAGGGAAGCAACTTTTATCTGCTGTTATTTAAGCAAAAACTATGTTTATCTGGAACCTGCCACTATACCGGATGACAATTCTCCTGAGTTCTTACATCTTCGTTTACAGATAAATATTCTTTTTGCAGTTTTACAGGTGAAGAGAAAGGCTTTGTGCAAATCCACCGCGCAGGTGACAGCTCAGGTTTGAAGGCATGCCCGCCTGGCCTCCCACAGCTGCTCGCCACCTCCGTAGGTCTGAGGCTTTCTGTAAGAGCAGACAAGAACTGGGAAGGCAACAGGAGATTTAACTAAGGAATCCGAAACACCGTGTGGGAAAGGCTTGGCGAACTACCTAGGCGGGTGGACACTGTGAGGCAAAGGACTGCAGGGTGAGGTAGGGAGGGTGAGAACTGAACCGAGGGATGACACCCAGGACCTCACTGCAGGGAGCTGCTCGCTCTAAACACTACTCGCCCCAGTTAATCATTTCCTGACCTCGCTTCCTCCTAACCCTGCCCACAGGTTTGCCACATCGGTCTCTCCCCGCCCCTGCCCCCCTCCCCCCCTCCCCCGCCCCTTGCTAGTCCTCTGACCCTTAAGTTCCTTCTTGGGTTTTTCCTAGGAGCCTCAACTTTGAGGATGTGTAAGAACCCCCGACGTCCTCCAGAATCGCCCCAGGGAGGTCGCGGGCTCGCTCAGGTGTAACCGACTGGAGCAACCCTTGGACTGGACCGGCCCCTACCGAATTCTGAGCAGAGGTCAGGGGTCCCATCCGTTCTCAGCACGGATTAGCGAATCAAGGGCTTGGGTTCCCGGCAGTAAAAGGGGGAGATAGTTAACACTGGCATAGGGTGCTGCGAGGCTCAAAAGAAGTATTGAGAACAAAGTACCGCTGGGAGACCGGTGGTGGGGACCAACGCGGTTAGGCCCCGGCCCCCTTTAATCACCTGGGCAAAGGAACCTCGGCTTAGCAAACCAGGTTGTCCATTTCACTTAGCTCCAGAGTGAGGCAGGAAAAGCCCGAAGGCGCACTCTGTGCGAAGCGCGAGTCACAGTGACAGGATTCGAGCCCAGGGGAGCCGGCGCCCTCGCGGCCGAAGGCCACATGCTGAGCACCTGAAAACACCTGAAAGTCGCTCGGCATCTGCAGCAGCGAGGTCTCTAAGTCAGGGGTTCGGGGAGGCCCCGCACCCCTCCCGCTGGCTTCTTCTTGCTTGTCCACCTCTACACTTGGCGATGTAGTCTATCTATCATCAAAACCACGCACAGTGAAACCTCCGCGCTGGTTTACCATGCGAAATCGCAGCGCATCAGACCAGCTCGCCCGAACCGGGCACCCACCCCTCTCGGGCTAAAAGGGGGGGCCGCGGCAGCCCGAGGCGGCGGAGGTGGGAAAGTCACTTCCGAGCGCCGCTGGGCGCTAGGCCAACAGCCCGCGCCCCGTCCCCCCCCCCCCCCCGCGGCCCCGGCTCCGGCTCAAGGGGCGGGGCTTGCGCGCCGGGGGCGGGGCCAGCCTGGGAAGGCGGAAGCCCGCAGCCCGAAGGCGGCGGCAGAACCCGGAGCCCGGGATTTCACGTTCTCCGGAGCGGGGCGCCGGGAGGCGGCAGGCGAGAAAACACGGCGTCCGGAAGCCCTCGCTTTCTTTGACGCAAGGGCTCGGGACGCCGCCGCGGTCTGCCGAGCGCTCGGCGGGGAGCGACCCCAGACGGAGCCTTCAGAGTCTGTTCGACCCCACAGCTGTGGTCCTCGCTGCCGCCGTTCTTGTGGCCATGGAGTGTCCGCACCTCAGCTCCAGCGTCTGCATCGTCCCGGACTCCGCCAAGTTCCCCAACGGCTCCCCGTCGTCCTGGTGCTGCAGCGGTGAGTGCGGCCCCGGTCGGCCCAGCCGCCATCCGAGGCCGCGGCTCTTTCCGGCCTGCCGTCGAAGGGCCCGGGCGGCCGGCGCGCGATGAGGGGCCGCGGAGGGCGAGCGGACCCGGCGCGCGGGGAGGAGGCGCGCTGAGGCTGGAGCGGCGGGGCTCCTTTGTTTCCCGCGGCCCGACGGCCCGGCCGGCGGAGGAGAGGCCCGCGAGGGGCGGGAGTCTGGGGGCCGCGGCAGGTGGGGCGGGGGCGGGGGCGGGGGCGGGCGTCGCCCCCCAGGGCGGCTGCACGTGCGGCCCGGCCGGAGCAGCCTTCCTCCGCGGACTGGACGGAAAGGCGCTGCTCTCCCAGCGCAGCTTTGTGTGGGCCGCCGCCTGCCTGCACAGCGCTTGTGTCCCTTCCCCGCGGGCCTGGGCTGCCTCGTACCGGGCGGCCGAGGCCAGCGCCTTTCACCAGCCGCGGAAGATGAAGTTTGAAAACCAACTGCGGGCTCCACACTCGGGAGATCCAGCCAACAGCTGCTTTGGAGGGGCCGCTTGAGTTTGCATTTCAAAGATTGTTTCAGGACAGTCTTTTGGGGTGCTTGGAATTGCGTTTAGATTCCCGAGTTAGTGCACTGTAAAACAGTTATTAGGTCTAGGGGATGCTTAGGGAGAGCCTACGCATTTTAACTATTCCCACCGGCCCCCTAGGAAGCGCTTAGAGCCCTCATTGTCTGCGCTAAGCGACTTAGGATCGCACCAGCCTCCGTGCTTTGATTACTTCCTGGTAGGGCCCTGGTGCCGCTACAGCCTTTGTTTATTAGCTGCGAGATGATTCCCGGTAGCTTGTGTGGCAGAGTAAAATTTGAATTGTGCACGTCATAATTTCCTTAAGTTTATTTGAAGAAATGTAGAAAAGCAGCGAATGTACGGTTTAGCTGTGTGACATTTCTCAGTGTGGGTCAGAGCTGGAAAATTAAGAGAATCTTAGCACTTTTGACAGGTTATCTCGTAAAGGTGATTATGTTTTTCGAGAAAAAAAGAATTGATAGTGTTACAAACCAAAATGTATGCTAGGATACGAAATAGAAATAACTGCAGTTTTAATTCAGGCATTTGACGCTTTGCTGCCTTTGTAAAGTCAGATGTATTTTTCCGCATGCAGCTTTTAAAAATTAACTAGTTAATTGGTTTCACCAGGGCAGTATTGCAGTTATTTTGTGAGGATGCAGACATTTGTGTAAGTTACAGTAGCTCTTACCTGCGAATGTGTCTTCAGTATTGAATATGGAACCAAAAAAGGTGTATCACATCACTTTACAAGTTGGTGGCACATCAGGTGCAACTGTGCTGCACAGTTGTTACTGTGCTGATGACTATTGCTTAATTTTTTAAAAGATATATCGAATAGTAAAATAACCAGAGTAAGCAGCTAGGAAAAGCCTCCCTCACAAGGAAAGAGGTGGTTACTCTGGCTCATTGGTAGTAAACTACAGGAAAACCAAGTGGTCAGTTAGCACAGTGGGGGATTTTTGTAGGTAAAATTACACCGAACTTAAAAATGGCTTCGCTGGGCACATGCGTCTAAAAACACTGGAACTATACAAGGGGGAGACAACCTGCTGTGAATCAGTCTTACCCCTGTCATTCAGGGGGCCCGTGGAACAGAGGCAGAAAATCAAGCGTTTCTTGAGGAATTCAGTAAGTTAAATGCAGCTTGTGGGGATGGCAAGAGCAAACCAGTATGTTTCACCTTAAGGAAGGGACACTCTCTGCCCAAGGGTTAGGGTGGCCTCTTTGCTTTTTGCAGCCAACTTTTCTTCAAACTGTTTTGAAAGGGTCGTTCTGATCACTTCCTTGGATTTGTGAAACCAAGAAAGCCACTATCAAAATCTGTGTCTGTGTGTGTGCGCGCGCGCGTGTCCAGATTCTGTGAATGTAACCCATCTCACTGGGGCCTCCCTTTATAACTATTGGCATCCCATTGTGATGCAGTCCAGTGTTATTGCATTAAGCACGATCTTGTTCTTGCCTGCCTCTTGCTTCAGTGATTAAATGATTAGTAAATCTATACGTCCTTAAGTCATCATCTCGTGGTATTATGCATTATGGTTATTTCTTGAACACTTTTATTTTTGGTACGGGTCCAAAAGAATAGTGTGTTGAATAATGCTGCGACTGGTATTGAATCTGGTTACAGTCTTATTAACAAGGGGAAAAATCTCCATTTAACCCTGAAACAATAAAAGTAATGCCCTTGCTTTATTTTTGTTGAGAACTTGGAGTAAGCCAAATAAATTGCACAAGATCCATATGCTAGATCCTACGAGTTACCAGTACACCCTTGGATAAATAGTTTTGTGTCCTTTGAGCATTAATTTACATTGTGTCAGCTGCAAAAAAAAATATTTTGTTTTTCACAGGCTGCTGTTTGGATAATTTTATTCTTGTGTGTGAAAACTTTGAGACATTGCTATATTCTATCCAGATAATAGATAGTATAGTAACAGATGATCAGAAGAACATCTTTATAAAGAGGACTGTGAATAATTAAATACCCAAAGCCCATTAAATGCAGCCCATAACAGAGTGGCTTTATGCTGAATTATGCTTTGCAAGGAGATGTAGTACTCAACCAGATTAGGTGGGTGAGAAGTAATTATACTTTAGAATTAGCTTGAGCTTTTTATCTGGGAAGGCACTGTGTGTTAGGTATTCTTCAATGTGCTTCTCACATTTTTGTTCTTAAACATTTTTGCATGGCTTATGTTTGTTAATGTTGCTATTTTAGAATTAAATACGTGTCTTAACTTACTTACAAGTAACAATAATGGATCCAGTACCTTTTAACATAAATGGAAAATTAGGTGGATGTGTTTTTCAGAATAAAAGTTCAGTTAAGAACGGTATTATTGGGGCCGGCGAGATGGTTCAGTGGTCTAAAGCGCCTGCTTAGGAGGGCTCAGGCAACTGCGGGGACTGCGGTTCGATCCCCGGCACCACATGCTGCGCCAGCGCCACCACCAGGGCAGGCTGAGCCAGCCACAAAATGAATAAATAAAGAAACAAACAAACACAACAAGCAAAAACAAATAAATAAATAAATAAAATTTAAAAAAAAAAAAAAAAAAAAAAAAGAACGGTATTATTTTACATGTTCAGCTCTTTTTGTTTAGCTTAATGGAAGATAGCTGGATTTCTTATCTGCCTCTGCACTCCATCTCTCCCCTATCTCCCTTCATGTGGCTTCTGGAAAGCTCCATTGCGTGCTCTTGTGAGAATGAGCGTAAGCATACAATAATCTTAATGTTCCTTATGAAAATTGTTCTGGCTCTCTGAATCCACTGGAAGGTTGTTGAAATCTCTCAGGGGTTCAGGACCACAATTGGAGATTCTACTGGTGTACAACTATTGTTACAATTAAGGGCACCCTTAATTGTAGGAAGGTAGGAAAGTAGGAAGATGGCAAGTTAGAGATTTAGCAAGACCCTGTCTTAACAAAAAATTTTAAAAAATGGGGACAGCAAGTGGGGAGATATTCCAGTGTGGAGGCCCTGGGTTCACTCCCCAGTACAGGATGCTTGAGTCTTTCAGGTTGCCAGCATACACTTTTGTGGAGCCTTGGAGAGTTTGAAATACATTAACTGGGAAAAGATCATAGGGTCTGGTAGTCTTTTGCTGTCAAAAAAAGAAGTTACAGTCTAATCTAGTTGGAGACAGGAAGCTAACCAGTTAGAAGATAAATCCATGTTGTGGTTTAAGATAAATGGTGAAAATAGCAATCTCCTAATAAGGTAAAAGCTGATTTATGTCTAATCATTGCTAAAGGCATTTTAGTTTTAAATGAAAAAGTTTTAAATAAAAACAATATTTTCAAACTTTTTGTTACATGCACATACCAGATGTTATTTTCAGAAGCTGGAGGCTTGGACTTTTCTTATTTTTGTGAGTGAAAACAGTTTAGCTAGTGGCAAAAGGCAGGGAGGAAACATGATTTGCTTCTAGAAAATGTGTTGAACACAACTGTTTCAATAACTGAGGAAAGCCAGAGACTAAGCCTTTAGACTTGAGGAGTTTAGGTTAAAAAGACAACTGGAGACATTGGAGACATTTTAATAGTGAAGGTGTGAGAATTTTGCCCAGTGAATTCTGCAAAGGATTGATGGTCCTTCTTTAAGTTTTCAATGCACACATATTCTCTTACTGCTCTTTTTTTGAAGAGCAAGTACAAACTAAATGTTGTGCAGTTTGGGGTGGCTATTGGAGACCACCCCCATCCCAAGATCCATCCAGTAGGATGAGGTGCTGACTAATTTTTTTGTCAATGATAATACATTTTTAATGAACTGATGAGCTTGTGAGAGATAAGAAGTCACCTTGATGGAGTTAACGGATCGTTTCTTGTCATATTTCTCTCTCAATCTGCATTTAAACAATGCATTCTTTTTCTAGGGAGCTAAGTTTTTATACAGATCAGTTAGACTTTGTTCATTAGGCCAAATGTATTTACTGCTTTTTAAACATTCTGTGACATTAAGTGCCTGGCACTTAATAGGACGCTGAGTAAATATTTGCTTAATGAATGAACTTTCTTTTACTTCTTAGAGCATAGCTGGAATGGTCTTCATGCTGAAAATAAATGCAGATTAAGTAAGCTTCTCCGTAGAGCGTTTTCCCCAACCTGTAGACCCAGTGTTTCAGCCAGTAATCTTTGGATGGATTGTGAACAGCTGACTAGTCACATGTTGTTGCCACAGTGGATTTGTGTTGGTCACTATGCTGTACTTGCAGATGGGCAGGTGAACATGTTAGCTGCAAATGAGGATAAGCAGGAAGTTGATCAATGTTCCACATTAATTCTGAAGATTACTATCTGTAACTTATGTGTTTCTGAATTTAAACTTTTTTGTTTATAATTGTAAAGCTAAGTTAGAGTAGTCTTTTTAGGCTGTTACTATTCATCTCTCACCCCAACCCCCAGAACTTTTAAACAACCTGGTCTGTTCTCAGTCTCTCACATTAAGATTGGACATTAGAAGTGAAGTCTGCTGTTGTGCTAAGTGTTCATGGTAGCTACATGTTTTGCAGTTAATTAGTGCCCACTAACCTACTCATGCTGTAATTGGGAGAGCTGGGTAAAAGACTTGAAACTTACAATGTGCTCCTTGTGTTTGAGGAAGCTGCAGAGTCAGAACTGAGCCTAATGTTCCACTGTTATGAAAAAGTTTTGACGAATTTATCAGATGTTATTTACCAAGTAGTAGTATGCTCTGTGTAAAGAACATGCCTCTTGGCCTAAGCAAAAGAAAGGATGGGGCTGGAGGGTAATTAAAATTCTTTGTTTTGTTTTCCTATTAAGTTATTCCTAGAATAATTCCTTCTCATCATTATTTGCTGTTACACCATTAGTGTTAACCTGTTATAACATCCTACTTTTTTCTTACTGAAATTCATGCAATTTCTTTATTGGGATAAAATAGATTAGTTTTGGGTCCTTCGAACTGGATTTATAGGTACTTATGATTTTATAGTGCTAGTAAATCAGTAACAACAGAACAAGGAGTAGTTCATAGCTCAGCCACTGATTTAAATTGCTGTTTTAAAATTTAATTGAGCTCTTGCATCAGGGAATAATTTACACATTTCATCTTATCTACTTTATTTTTTCCATTTTGAGCATGTTTCCTCATCTTGAGCTGTTTAATTTTTTTCTTTAAAAAGTAAGTCTTTGATTAAGTTGTAGTTTCCAACTTACCTACATACAGGTTTTGTGTTCCACCTAGGCATCAGTAGATTTAATAGGTAGCTTCTCAGTGTTTGAAATGGAAGATGTATACTGCATAAGATATTTTAATATTTTGTTTATTCATGTCCTCTTCAGACAGGATAGCACCTGCCTTCTGTGTGTATTAATAGAGCTTTCGCGGACAGATGGCTTAGAAGGAAGTATTTTGATAGATTCTCAGTGGGGGATTGTGGGGTGTACTTGTGGAGAAGCTTACTTTGATTGGCAGTTGAGAATGCTGAGACTATTAACAACAGTAACAGTTTGTTCACTTTACCTGGAATTGTCTTGTGCCAAGACCTCTCAAGGTGCATGTTCTAAGATTTCTGTGTAATAATAGCTTGTTTGGAGAATGTAGGTAAGCGTAGATACCTTCAAGGCTGAAGGGAAATTCAACTAAAATTACTCAGTGTAATCATATCTTGAAATCTTGCGGGGTTGTTGAGTGAACTTTGGCTTAGAAATTTGTAAATAGAGATCATCTTTTTAACTGCTGTGAGTCTGCAGATGTTGTTATCTATGGTAATTCCAGATGTTTTCTCATCTATTAGCCTTACTGAGTAGGAGGAGAACTGAGAACAACATAATGTAACTTCAAAGCAGTTTGTTAGCATTTAATTCTGACTAATTTAATTAACTACTCCTCCTTGTAGTTTTT
>PVKN010007951.1:0-25819 GCA_004027915.1 Capromys pilorides
GCTAAAAATATGGTTGCTCCTTGTGACCTGGGAAAAGGTGACGCCAGTGTTCCAGTCTTTATAGCATTGTTGAGAAAGAGTTCCAGTCTTTACAGCATTGTTAAGAGAAAAGAGTATCAGGGCCTGCCAAATAGCTCAGTGGATTAAAGCTCCTGCAAGCAGAGATGGGGGTTTGACTCCCCGACCTGTGGTGCCGGCCCCGCCTCCAAGGCTGGCTGAGACTTTAATTGAGACTGGGCGTGGTGGTTCACTCCTATAATCCCAGCTGCTGGGAGGCCTTGAACAGGTACATCACTACCAGCCGGATCTAGTAGCGTGACCCTGAACACCCTGTAGACCCTAAAAAGTGAGATTAGGGTAGAGTTCTAGCCCAGGCTGGATATATTCAGGCTTCTGCCATCGAAAGCAGGGGGAAAATAGCTTGAAAGAATATGGGAAAGAAAACAGCAGCATGGCCAGGGCAGGCTTCTCTGTCATCCTGAGGAAAAGAAAGGCTAAGTAATGAACCCAGCAAGGCAGACTACTGTTGGAGGAGTGATACAACCTAATGCATTAGTAATAAGCATGTAATAAATATGAGACATTTAGGGCTATAAAACTCAGATGAATCACGCCTGAGGAGATGAATTCCGGGATGTGCCCTGCTGAGAAGATGGATCTTTATTTGGCTTTTGAAGGATGAAAACTTCTTTACTAAATCAGGGGAGGTAGAAGAAGAGAGGGGCAGGTAGAGAGTCAGTAAAGAATGAAAGAGAATTTTCATAGGCAGAAATCTCCTGGCTGCATCCTGAGAAGATAGGATAAAGGATTAGCTGGATACCTGGGAGGATGTGAGGGAAAGCCTGCTGGTTAGTGGATGGTGGAAGTTGGTAAAGAGCTAAGACACTGAAAGATGGCCTGGAGGGCAGGTTAGGGATGTTACTTCTGGGAAAGGAAGTAAGTTAAGCAGATTAGGACACGTAAACAGAATTTCTTGCTCCAGTCTTACACTCTATAAAATGAAGAGCAAGTTTAGCATTGTTACCTTGTGTGCATGAAGGATTAGAAATATCAAAGAGGCCAGAGATGTGAGTGTTTGGTGTAAGTCTGGATAAGAAGAGAAAAAATATCTTGGACAAGGGTGGCACAAAGACCAAACTTCACCCCAACTAAGAAAATGATGAATAACAGAAGGAAAAGAAATGGTAAACACCATAATGAACGTTTTCTGCTGGTTGGGAAGTGACAGGTTGGCAGTACAGCCTCTGCTTTGTCTCTTTGGGTTCCTTGAAACTTTAAGGTACTGGGGGCAGACAGGTTCCATTCATGCTTATGCTGCTTAGAAAGCTTCATTCATCTTAATGCTGCTCAAGTAGATTCCAGCAGCAGGCACTTGTGGGTGCTTACAAGGCATGATTGAAAATTATGGTAAATCTTTAAGTTCTTAATTTATCACAATAAAAGACACATTACCAATAATCCTCTTCCAAATCTTCCCCTTCACCTTGAACACACTGATCCCATCATTCTTGTCACTTTCTGAGGTAGTTCTAGAAGTCCTCTTTTATGTCTTTAGTTATGCTATTGTGGTTGCCTTGACATCTTGAATCAATTAAGAAATCTACTTTTCATGGTCATTTTTGAGTTTTGAAAGGAGCCAAAGGGCTCATAGTGCAAGATCTGGTGAATAAGATGAGATGAGAACATACTCTAATGTTTTTATGAGGTGGGGCTGCTTTCCATTGGATGGCATTTGACACCAGTGATCACCATATTATTTTTAATCATATTGTTGAGACACTCATGAAAGAGGCCTTTCAGATGTATGCACAAAGTGAAGAGGAATATTTTGAGAGGTACTAATGGTAATGAGTCTTTTAATAATTTTTTGGGGGCTACTGGGAATTGAACTCAGGACCTTGTGCTTGCCAGCAAGTGCTGGACTGCTGAACTATATCCCCAACTCTAGTAATACATTTTTAAAATGTAAACATTTGCTATATATGTTGATCCCATATGCTCGGGATAAGAGTTGATATTATTAAGGTTTATCTGTGTTGGACTTATTTCTCCACACAATAGTATTCTTTTGGTTCCCTCTGAGTTGATATACTCCCCTTGCTCCCACTAGCCTCATGCATTTTAACATCTTATGTGACATAGCACCACAGTGATGATTTCTAGATGCATCTGCACACCTGACATCTCAGCACAGATTTTCATAAACTATATGTAGCAAACAGAGAATAAATTAAAGCACTTCTGTTACATTTCTGTTACAAGGAAGCCTCTGCAAGCCTAAAGTTCATCAGTGTCACTAATCACTTCCTGATCTTTGGTTGCTTAGACCAGGAAAGCAGAGTGAAGAGTATGACAGAAGGTGGTTCTTCAACAGGGTTTCTATCTTGGTCTTCCATGGGAGATATGGCTGGGTGTGTTATTGGCAACATGGAGGCTCTGAATCATTGACAAAAGACAGGAGGAGAGATGTCTCAGCAACTATAGTTCTATTACCAGGAAGCGAGGCAGATTATAAAAGGTTGCTGCTTGGTTTGGACCTGTTGGGTTAGAGATGACAGCACTATGTATGCATGAAAAGATCTAAGTCCTGCAACTAGACAGGGTAAGTATTAGGAGAGATCACATGACCACATGCCTATACATGACCACACAAGTGACAAGAGACACCTAGGGCAGCTCAACCCTTTTGCTAGTTCAGAATTCTAGATAGTTATGTTTTTCCTTAGATTGTGTTGAAATCCAGGACAAAGTACAGAGAAAAGTCCAGAACATGGTTTTACATTTAAAAAAATCTTTTATTCAATCCTAACAAAAGCATAGAGTGGAAGTTATTAACAGTGATATAAAAGGGGTTCAGGTTAAGGGGTTTCTTAGCAGAGTCTGTGATGTTTCAAAACTGCCACGTGTACATCACAACAAAGGGGGACATATGGTATGCTTTGGATGCACACATATGTATACATATGTAGCCATGTGCAGATAAATCCAATTTATTTTTAAAAAATCAAAATTCTGCTGCTAATTTCTCTCTTTTTAAGAAGCATTACTCATAGTCTCAAGATATGTCAATTTTTCTATAAATGATTCAAATTTATCTTTATAGCAGAAATAATACTCCATTGTGTATAAATACCACATTTTCTTTACCCACTCATCTGTTGGTGACATATGGGCTGCCTCAAAGATTTGGCTATTATAAATCACACTATTGTAATTGTAGATAGTATATATTATTGTAATATGATGTCATTAACTCCTACCTAGTGGGATAGTTGAACCAAATAAGGTTTATGAAATAAATCAGACACAGAAGCTTAAAGTGGCTGGGGAGGTAGCTCAGTAGAATAAGCTACTTGCCTAGCTAGCTCAGGATCCTGAGTTCAATCCCCAGTACTAAAAGAAAAAAACCCAATCTTAAATGTTGTATGATTTATTTTATATGAGAAATACAATGTATAAATAAAGAGCAGAATCAAATGTGATAAGAAACAGAAAGACAGATATTTTGAAACTGAGAAGGGGAATGTGGGAGGAGAACAGGAATCAAAAGATGGAAGATGTATAATGTACATGTACCAATGTGCTCCCCATAATGAACATGGTCATTGTAGACTGCAAACACGTACTAATAAAAATTGTAAAGTGAAAAAATAGCAAAAGGCTTTGAAAAATGTAAAAACCATATTATAAATAATAACTAATTTTATAGCCATTTTATCTGATACAGCAAATTAAATGATAGTTTTATAAATAAAACTTTATAAACAGTGTTTAATTCATAAAGTGTTCATAAATGCTACATATTTATAAACAAAAAAGCCTATGCTTTGGGTTACTACGTTAAAACAAAATTATACCTAATGGACAGCATGTATGTGAAGCAGTGATCTACCTCTTGCCCTTCCTAATTGTGAGCCAGAGCATGCAATTGTTACGGTGGCTGGCTGGTTTGTCCATGAGTTTCTGGCTGCCTATTTGGGGGGAATACTTCTCTTCTCCACTCCACTCAGTGGGCTTCTAGAAGTGGGAATCTGGAAATGCCTTCCTTAACAACTTCCCTGAGCACAGTTATTGGGCCCAGGTAGACATCTGACCAAGAGAGGCCCAATAGGTTCTTTTTCAGTAGTTTGAGATCAAGTCTAAGAGTCATCAAATGAGTTTCTCTGTAGATTCATGGTGCCCATAATCCACCCGGGATCTAGGATGGAGAAAAATTATCTGGCTTAGCAAAAGTGCATGGAGAATGTATGTGGAGAAGTGCAAGGCAGTGTGGATGCAAAACCGAGATCTCTGGGCTCTAGTGCCTTTCTGAAGCCGATTGGTGGCAGTCACTCCTTTTCTGTGGTTTCCTGAAATCTCTCTCTCCTCATAACAAATCCTTGATTGCATAAGCAAGCTCAAATTGGTTCCACTTAATTTGTCAACAAATGGTCTTTACAAAGAACACATAACAGTCCAAATAACTGGAGGGTCACAAAGGACCCACTAAGAACACCAAGTCTGAAAGAACATGGTGGCATTTATTTTAATGAGAGTAGAACTGCATCCTCCATCTACCCAGGACTTTCCCTAGGTGAGCCTCAGGATGTTGCTACACCCAGGAAGTGTTTCTTTACATCTACCTTGACATTATAGACTGATAAGTGTTGGTAGATTCTGATATAATGACCTGATATTTTTGTTGTGACAAATCACCAAATTGGAAAAAAAAAAAGGGCACACACTTAGACTAGGGTAGCAGGCAGCAGTGAAATAGAGGACTCCCCATGGAGAATGCTTCCCTGCCTCACTGTTTCAGCAGCAAAGAAGCCCCAGACACTCGGTACTGTGCCTCTGGATGGCCATGTATGCACAGCTGGACCTCCATGTATTTCAAAATGCCACTTGTTCACGTGAAGGGCTTTAGTTTTCCAAATTTGATAATGAGGTGTCAGCATATGAAAAGGAAATAAAATTTTTTTAATTTCAACATTGTTCTTTGCTTTCTATGAATCAATCAAATACAGAAATTAACATTAAGGTAGAAAGGATTTAAATATTTTATGATTCATCTTGTATTTAAAACATAAATTGACTGCCAAAAACTGCAGGACACTTCAAGTTCAGTACCCATCCTGCCTGGCCCATTCTCAAAGGCCTCAACCTCTGCCTCATGATCCAAACTGGAAATGAGAACAATTCACATTGGCTATGAGGTTCTTATCCATAAGCCAGAAAGTGAAATGTGAGGTGTGATCAAAAGATACAGTGAATATTTAGATTTTCAACATGTCTTAATGTCATAGACACATTAAGCCCCCTCAGAGTCCTCACTTTGAACACTCTCATCCCACCATTCTTACCACTTTCTATAGCTGTGCTGGAAATCCTGTTTCCTATCTTTATGTGGTCAGATCAAAAATATGGTAAATACTGCTGTTGAATCCCGTCCAATGGAAAGAAAGGCTGGTGAAAGTATTGTGATATATCTTCCTCTCTACCTTATTCACAGATCGATCCTGTATGACTTCTGGCTCTGCCCCAAAGTCAAAATGACTAAGCAAGGTAAAGATTTTAAAGTGACTCAGGGCATCAGTACAGCCTCAACAGCACAACGAAAGACACTAATGAAAGAGGACTTTAAGAACTGCTTGAAAAAGTTGCAAGAATGACAAGACCAGTGTGTTTAAAGCTGGGAGGGTTGAGACTGGTATTTGATGTGATTTCAAGTTATGTATTTGTGATAGTTCCGTGGATGTTCTTCTTAGGATACAGAAAAAGGCTCACTTCTGTGGCACAGACTAGACTGAATTATAACAGGGGAACTGTTACTCATTAACAGAAATGAGTCTTTTATTGTAGTACATTTAAAAAAATTAAAACTTCACTACCATATATTTCATCATACCTTGTATAGCTAGGTGAAAATTGGAATAATGATGTTTTCTTGCACATTTATTGAAAAAGGTGCTGCTTATTTTATTAGAAATGTACATTTAAATTTTTTATATAACATAAGTTGCTTCTCATAATGTATAAAAAGCTCTAGGAAATTTAACTTTGCCAGTATTTTACACATCTGACTTTTGTTTAATGATCAGTGGGTGTGAAGCTTTTCGACTTGCTATAGCTTATGTGTAAAGTGATCAATGGTTATTTTTCTTCATTAATAGCATAGTATTTGTCCTAATTTGACTCTTGGATGGAGTTATCCAAGGACCATGAAGAGGAAAAGATTTATTTGGGGTTAAGGTAAACTTCATTATAGTATATATACCACTATTTTTCTATGTGGTAGTATGTTTTGCCTAGAAAAATTTAAGAGAGTGAAAATAAATATCTAGTGCTCTTCCTCAGGATTTTTGTTTGGAGCCAACAGAAAGGGTAGAGAATTGACAACTTCTTCACAGCCTGTAGACCTATAGAAAGAGTGAGTTGTAGGTATCTAAGTGCTCATTTCAGGTAGTTGGTGCAAGGCTAGGTCACAAAGTAGGCAGCAGATTTATTTTTGAATTTGTTATTTGCTTCTCTTTTTGGCTCATTTGAGGCAAAGAACATTCCATTGGATACCTGATTAAGCAAAATTACTGTTTTCTTAGATTTCTCATTATCAAAGGTAGGTATTCACCTCACTGATAACCACTGAATGTTATTCAAGTTATGTATTTATGATAGTTCCATGAATATTCTTGTTAGAATACAGAAAGGGCTCACGTCTGTGGCAGAGACTAGACTGAATTATAACAGGGGAACTGTTACTTATTCAAGGACAGGTTGTTTAAATTGCTAGAAAAAATATAGTAACTTTCACATGTGAAACATTTATAGTAAATTTTTAAGTTGAAACTAAAAATGTTATGGAGGCTAAGTGTATTTTATCCAAAATGCTTGGGACCAGAGTGCTTGCATTTCAAATCTCTTTAAGAGTTTGAAATACTTTCATGTGCACAATGAGATATACATAGCAGGCTTTATGAATGGGACCCAAGTAAAAAAAATATTTTATGTTTTAGCACATTTGTATTTTGGCTGCAGCCTGTCACATAAGATCAAGTATGGAATTTTTCACTTACAGTGTCATGGTAGCCATTGAAAAACTTCATATTCTGGAGAATTTTGGAGTTTACATTTTCAGATTAAGAATGCTCAGTTTGTGTGTTATATTTAAGTTAAACATTCAAAATAATATTAAACATATAATATACTCTCAGCTCCTACTAATTTACTTAGGTATTTTTGATCATAGTAAGTATAACACACAATATTCAGCCAAAGAGTATAAAACAAGCTTGTAGTCAGGTGTGGTGGCCCATGCATATAATCCAAGCACTCTAGGAAGCTGAGGAAAGGAGATCTCAAGATCAGGCCCACCTTGGGCAAATTAGTGACTTAGCAAGACTGTCACAGAATAAAAAGGAAAAAGAGCTAGGATGTAGTGTAATCGGAAAGGCCTGGCTTTGAACCCTAGCAATTACCCCCCCGCAATAGGCTTATGCAGATTTTTCTCAAATATAATGAAATGTTATGTAGCTTACAAAATATGAGAAATTCTCTTTTGTGGACTCACTTTACCAAGTGTCTTAGTCACTTTTCTCATTGTTAAGACAAAATACCCAACACCCAAAGTTAAAGGAGGAAAGGTTAATTTTACCTCGCAATTTGTAAAGGTTTCAGTCCCCAACTGGCTGGTTCCAAGGCTGGGTGGTGTGGCAGAGGAGAAGCCAATCATAGCTGGCAGAAGACAGAGGCAGAAAGCACCAAGCTATAAGCAAAAGCAGAAGCTTGCTTTTGTTCCATTTAAAGTTTATCTAGGCTACCTAGTTTAAGTGCCAAGCCAATAAGTGAACTAGCTTTATAATCACACACCTTAATCTTAGCATCATCAATCTAGATCTAGTCACCTCAGTAAAAACACAACGTATGACTGTGTGAGATTTTGAGGCTTTGGAGGGAAATCTAGACATAAGCAATAACAATAGCTCAATTTCCAGAGAAGCTTTTATAAGAGAAAATGTAATAACCAGGGATTTGGGAATATAGTACAGTGGCACAGCCCCTGTCTGGCTGGAACAAGGTCCTGAGTTCAGTTGTCAGTATCAAAAATCAGAGACAGAGACAGAGACACAGATAGACAGAAGGTATTTAGATACTTCCCAAGCAAATCAATCCATAAATCCTGTCTGCTAAGGACTCACAGAACCCTCTGGAAGGTGCAATGTGCTGTGGCCTCTGGCAAGTGTTACAGAGTTGTGGGGTCACAACTACCGTGGTAATGATACAGAAAGATGCTAGGGCTAGATTTATACTTTATTTTCTGTTCCTCGCTTTTGCTGTTTTTAGTTATTTTTTTTTTAACACTCTAGCAACTACATCACTATTTGCAGCTCTGTTACAAATATGACTGGTAGCCAGTCCTATTAAGAATGTGGTCTTTTCCTCTGAGCCTCTGGGGCCAGGTCCTTCGGATGCTACCCAACATGCCTACCAATTGTCCCCACAGTCTCTTGTCTGAGTGCTCCTTGCCACTTACCACCCAAAATAACCTTAGTTCTACAGTGGATGGTGGATTTATAATTTAGCAAATGACCACTGAGTGCCTACTCTGTGTCAGAAAATCCCTGCAGACTCTGGGCTCAGCAGGAATCTGTTAGATAATTGCTCTAATTGGGACAATAGAGAGTAGGGGAAACAGGCAATAAATAGACATTAGTAAATGAATAGTGATGTATGTTGTGTGTGAGTTAGAGGGATGTTAAATCTTCAGTGACAGAAGACATGACTATTTGAGGAGGTTTAGATTTAATAAAATCTTCCACTGCATGAGGATCTTGAACAAACACCAAACAGTTTAACTCTGTTTCTTTTATGAAGGTAAACATGCCAACTGTGATATTAAAGAATCTTGCTTATGCTAACTGTGATTTAAGCTTGATAAATTCCATCTGAACTGGAAAGATAAAGTGAATTAAGGATCTCCATGCTTTAGACTTCTCGGAGTACATGAGCCTTGTAACTAGGTTGTTGGTTGTGAGGACTCTGTAAAAGTCCTAAGGATTAATTGCAAGAGGTATCCACTTTTGTAGGCCAGGGTGGGTGCTGCATAGCCTGATATGACGGACCTGCACTTCTGGGTGTCATTGCCTGTGAGAGCTGCCAGGGTCACCGTGGCTGTTGATGGCTGACACTATGACTTGGAATGCTACATTTTGTCCCTTTCTTATAACTTCTTGGTTGATCTATGTCATATATGGCCTGTGACTCTTTCCAAAGACTGTGTTGAGTATCTCCTGATAGGTATGGCAGATGGGGACAGAAGGCAACCAGGTAAGAAGAGGTGGAGGGACAAGGGTGCTTTTCTGTGTAAGGAACAGTGAGTACCGAGGCACTGAGACAAAAACAAGTTGATATAAATGAAGGAAAGAAGGAAGGATCAAATATGCAGTGAGGGGGACACTCATGATTTTATTCCTGAGATGCAACTTCTGGACAGCAAGCATGGCTTCAGGAGCGTCTTCTGAAGGCAGTGCTCCTAACGTACTGTTGGGAGTTACTTTTCCTTTTCTAAAATTTTCAGTCATGTTGAAAAAGAAAAGTATTTTATTATGCTATTTTTAGGTAACTGAACAGACTTTTAGGGGGCCAGCAAGATAGCTCAGCAGACTAAGCACCTGCTTCAGCAATCACAGGGAGTGGGGTTGGATTCCTGGCACCACAGGCAGTGTAGGTTTCACCCCTGGTCACACTGAGCTGGCTACTGAGTCCAGGCATGGTGCCACACACCTGTAATCTCAGTGCTGGGGAGGCTGAAAACAAGAGAATCATTACAAGTTGGAGCTGTGTAGTGTGGCTCCATACCAATACACTAAAAAAAATATGATTTTTTTTTTTTTTTTTTTTTTTTTTTTTACAAAAGTACCAGTTAAGCCGGTCAGTTTCCTGAGTTGAGACTCTTGGAAAGGTGGTTGGATTTTGAGGACACTGATCTCATCTGGGGTTAACCCACAATTAATTCATAGATGAATGAACAGTGGGTAGGGCTCAGTTGGATGAACTGAGTCACAAGGATGAGACTGTGAGGACCTCTCTGCCTCTGGCCTTTGCCTCCTCGCTCTCTGGCTCTTCCCTTGTTCTCTGTTTCCCAAACACTATGAGTTGAACAGCCTTGTTCTGTGGGGCTTCTGCAGCATGAAGCTTTCACCTTGCAGATACCCAACAATGTATTGAAATCTCTGATGTCATGAACTAAAGCAAGCTTTTCCTTCTGAAATGGTAGGTGTGAGGTATATTGTCCTGGCATTGGAAAGTTGACTAATACAGTACATAGAGCTATTTTGGTGTACTTTTGAGATCAACATCAAATTCCCTGTAGTTATTTTTTCTCGTAAATTTAAGGAAAATTGGCAACATCCTGTTGCATTTATGTAGTTGAAAAAAAATCTAAGAATACAATGAGTATCACTGTCTATAGTTTTCAGCTGCAAAAGTCAGGTATGGTATGGCTGAAGGTAACGCAATAGAACTGAAGCATAACTCAGAGCTTTTGATGATTGTTTTTCTACTATCTAAGAGGAATGAGACCTTCAGACTACTTCGTATCTTACTTGATTATTAGATTGAATGGCATGGTACCACATTTATGTTCCAGTGATGCTGGTTTCACTTAATCATGACCCCAAAGTACAAGGCTAGTGATGTCAACAGTTCAAATGCACCAGTAGCAAAGGTCTTTTTTAAAATTAAAAAGTGAATTGTTCTCATTGTAGTATGCAAATAATGGAATCATATGCTAATATTTATAGAAGGAACAAAGGTACCCATGAAACTATGAACGAAGTGAAATAAACCATCATAGTTTTGTTGTTATACCTCCTATAAAAATTATCATCGTAATACTTGATAAGATCTTAGTTAAGATGAAAGGCCATTAAATATTTGTAATTGTATGTATGTGTACATGCATTTTTATAGAAAAATATGTGCGTAAGGTTAAGTTTTATAGGTTTCAAGTGTCCATTTGAGGTATTGAAGGAAATACTCCCAAGCTTACTGGGGCTGTTTTTTCTAGCTTGTTTCTTTTCTTTTTGAGCTGGCTGACTCTTTTTGTATTTTATCAATGTATTCTCTCTGGCCTTCCAAAGAACCAGTTCCTGTGTAGGTCTTATACTTAGACCTTAAATAGACCTCTTTCTTACTCTGGTGGATTATGGTAATAGTCTCAGCTATCTTCTGCTAACACTCCGCAGACTGCAATGACTAGTAGGCTGTTATCATCATGGACTTCCAATTGACACTTTATCAGTTAGCTGCTTGTGGGAATTTTTTGGCTTGAGTGAAGGTCCTGTATAAAAAGGTGAGCTCCACGTCAAAGGAAGAACAATGAACTTAGCTGTCATCCTGTTTCTCTATTCCGAATCCATCTCCTTCCTTGCATCCTTAAAAAACTTTCAAGGAACTATGATCACCAAAAATGGGTGGAGTTTAGTGAAAGAGCTGAAATCTAGCTCCCTGACAACAATAGGGGGCAGCAGAGAGTTGCTGCCCAGGGAACCTGTGGCATGAAGAGGGAAGATGGAATGACATCCTCAACTTCTCCATCCTGTGGAAGTGGGACCTAGGGGCTGCACTAGGAGTCAGCAGCTTATGAAAATACAGCATCATCACAGCTTTGAAACTGGAACAGGGAGCTATGTACAAGCAAGGAAACATTTATGCAGGATGAGAAGTGGAAGACCTTTCAATAAAAATAACCTATGCCACAAATATGGGCCACACTTGCATTTTAAATTTTGTAGTATCTACATCACAAAGACATGAAAAGTAATAAGTGAAACTAATTTTAGCAATATTTTTATCCAACTTGTATAATATTATTTCATCATATAATTGATATAAACACTGAAGCTACTTTATCTTCTCTTTTCATAATAAAGCTTTAATGTCTGCAGTGTATTTTATATCCATATTACATCTTATTCAGCATTAGCCAAAATTGAAGTGGTTAGTTATCAGGTATGGAAGGTATTACTGTATTGGACAGGACAGCTCTGAGATGATGCTGGAGGAAAGGCGTCGGGGTGGTAAGGAAAGATGATCTAAAAGGGAGGCCAGGTGGATGCATGCACAATTCTGACTGGACATTGTACCTTTCTGACAAGCCAATGGCATACAGCTTCATTTTCCAATCAGGACTTTTCCTTTTCTAATTTATTATGGTAAAACTCTTTAAATGATATGAATGGGATGTATAGACATCCAGGCTGGATGTTTTTGAAGATGATATACTGAATGGCAGGGATTGCAATTTATTTTTACTCCCGAACCAAGTGTGAACAACTGGTTGAAATTTCCTAGAACCCTGTGGGAATAGAATACTGAAGTTTGGTCTTGATGCAGAAAGACAGAGAGCTACAATTGTTTTGCAGGGAAGTGACACGTCTTGGTCATCATCCCTGCTGTATGTTGTGCAAATGCCTTTAAGTTTTGAAGAAATAGAAGACCTCATTTGAATATCTGAACATTACTGAGTTCAGTGAAACTGAACTGTGAAATGAGATTACCTGCTCAAGCTTTTCAGGATTGCTGTGGACACTAGACAGCAGGACATCTCCAGCACCTGCACATAGTTCTATAAGTGCTGGTGTCCTTATCATTTTCTGCTTTACCATTTGATCAATATTTGTGAACAGACTAGTCTATGTTCCATGTTGAACCATATGTACATTCTTGAAAATGTGTCCTTTGCAACACTGTCCTTATCTGTAAGATGTCATATTAGAAGAAAAAGCAATCATCCCTTAAATAGTGAGCAGTATATATTTATACTTGCAAACTTTATTATGGCTCCAAAAAATGTGTTATAACTGTTAAAAGGTAGGAACAGAAAGCCAGGATAGGCTTGAATTAAGCATATGCATATAAATTATGAGATTCACAAGAAATAAATTATTGTAAAGAATATGGACTCAGAGCTCTCAAATTGGTTTCCAAGGTGAAGTTCAGATTCCATCAATTCAGATCTTGTAGAAAGAGGACTACTCTTTTGGTTGTGCCCTATAGTAATGCACTAATAGTATATCGTATAGTTAGCTGTGGATGTCCTCATGCCTCATTTATTCAAGTTGTCAAATTTGAAAATTCAAAGGAGGAACATTTTATTGCATCCAAAACTTATGTGTGCTTGATTAATTAGACAATGGTCCTAAGAATCTCCAACAGGTTTTTGACACTCAGAGTAGCAACATGTAAGACTAAAATCATGCTTGGAATACCTGTCATTCAGGTCTTCTAGATGTGTGCTACTTCTAATGTGATTTCAGTGAATGCTGTACTCTCTCTCAAGTAAATGCTTATTTTAAAAGAAAACAAAAATGGGTAATTAAAGAGAAAATGAGACAAGGAAAAATGCCACAGAATTGACCTGGAACAATTTTGCATATGCTTAGATTTCTAATATTTTGTGTAAAAAAGTGTAACAGTTTTTTTTACATCACCTTCTATAGGGATTTATTAGAATATCAATGATTGATGGAAAATACTGGTTCCATGTTAAGTCTAAGGCATTTAATATTTAGAAAGACAGTGATGATAAGCCCAAACACCTATGTTATAGAGTAATCCTTCTCTTCTGGAGGATTAAGAAACTAAGTTTTCAGACCAAAAATTAGAGAAAAGGAAGAGCTACAAAGTTAGCTAACATTTTGGGCCTAGCTCTTCAAGGTCAGTGAGGACTCAGGATATAAGAGAACCTGCACTGTAACATCCTATAACTCAGTAATGTCCCAAATTTTCTGTTCAAGATTATGGGGCTACAGAGGAAAGGGATCCATGATGTTTAGTGTGCCTAAGGAGAGTCACCTAGAGAGAAAACATTCTCTTGGGTTTTCACAGAGAGTAAACTGGTCAAGCAATGGCCATGAATCATCCAGACGACTGATTCTGACAAAAGTTCTACAAAACGCTGTACATGGTTTCAAGGTAAATCCTGAGGGGGTTTGACTGACTTTGTGAGACACAAAAATTACATGTTTTTTTTTTTTATATGGGTCTTGCTTTAACTTGGACTTAACCACCCAACAGAAAAGTTTAATCCATGAGGCAGGAAAGGTAATGCCAGATTAGTATGCTGAGTTGTAAAAGGCTCAAGTCAACAGCTTCCAACTTTGCCAGTTCTGTCAATAACCCACTACAATTATAGAATATTGTTCTATGTGTACAACTACTTTCTCTTAGTTCAATGAGAAGAATATTTGTATCAATAATGTTTAGAAAAGTTATCATGTCTTCATCCTATACTCTGAACAACTACTATGAAGACAGCAATATGCATTGTATTAATTATTGTGGCCATACTGCTAATGTGTTTTGAAAATGTCTCATTGTTATTTCTTATTAAAAGTAATAAAAATGAAAAAAATTATGTGTGCTTTATGAGGGCTGAGTGCTGCTTCCAGAACAAATTATTTTCCATGATGATCTCCTTGTGTGGAAGTTTCTTAGAAGTTGAAAGTCTGTTTTAGAGCCACTGTTTAAAGCCATTTCACCTGCTTCAATTTCTTACTCTTTAATTCAAAATCATTTTTATTTCCTACAGGTAAAATGAATCTTTGAACTTTGCAGTCCTTAATCAGAAGATTCATTATTCCAGAAACATGCCTAGGTTTATGATGAGAATAAGTCAGGCTGCACACTTCTCATTTTTCCTGTAAGAACCCATCAGCCAGCACCAAAGAATCCCTCCAAGACTTGCTTTCTTTAACAGGTTCATAGGCCAGCCCTGAGGCTGTTAAAGGAATGTTAGCCATAATAGATATATGCACTAAACTTTTTTTAAGTACAGAGGAATTGTATGGGGACTTTGGAACCTTGTTCTAATGGTTTCTTGATGTAGATTAGTTGCTTTGAGTTTTTAAATTTGAGTCTATTTTATCTTGTGATTTAAGAGAAGATGTAATAGTACCTAATCCAAGGTAGAGTTTCATGATCTAATCTTGCATTTGCTTCATGTGAGGTACTGTACTTGATTTTTAAAATTCATTTTCTTCCAATATGTTCATTTACAAAATGAAATTGAGGGCTGGAGGTGTGACTGAGAGGCAGAATTCTTGCCCAGCATGTGCAAAATTTCAACTGCCATCCCCAGCACCATAAAAGCAAAACAAGAAATGGATTTAACAATGCACTGGAAAGTTGCAGCTTGCAATATGAAGATCCTGCTCTAGATAAACCTACTAGGTCCCTGCAGTAACAATGGTGTTATAGGTGTGCATCACTGTGGTAGAGGGAAGCACAGTGAAGAAGTTGCTGCTGGCGCTAGTTCACACCACAGAACACCACTGCTTTCTACCACAAAGATGGGTGGTGGGATTGATGAGAGGTGAGGTAAGAAGGGAATGCTATGTGGTTCAGCCTCAAGCTTCTGGCAGCTCTGTGGGTTCAGCTTTCCAAAGGAAAAGAAGAGTTCTTATCATGATATCTACTTCTAATTAGGTCACACAACACATCATTAGGCTTAGTTAAAAATTATGTTTTTTAAAGCAGCTGATTTGCATGATATATGGCTACTGTGGAAATATGCATGATAAAACATATATACTGTGACTCTGATCAAATATGTGATTAATGTAAATTTTTTAAAAAATTTATTACACTATAGGACACATTTCCATCAACCCACATCAAATTACTCCCTTGTGTTTTGAATGCAATCATCCCACCATTCTTGGCAATGTGTCTTTTACTACAGTAATAATTTTTAAACTTGAACATTCATTGTATTTTTCAGTTATCCTGTGTATACATCACCAGAGGGATATACATTCACTATTACTTTATTTTCTATTTTTGTAATAAAATGATTATGTAAGAAATTGTTGGAACTGGGGAGATAGCTCAGTAGAATAAGCACTTGCCAGGCAACCATAAGAACCTGAGTTCAATACCCGGTTCCAGAAAAAAGAAAATAGAAATAAAGAAATTATTTAAGAAATACATAGCTCAATAAGCTCTGGGGTCAGCGAGATGGCTCAGCAGTCTAAAGGGCCTGCTTTTGAAAGCTTAGGCAACAGCAGGGATTCCTAGCAGCAAATGTTGTGCCAGCCCCACCATCAGGGCAGGGTGAGCCAGCCATAATATAAATAAATAAAGTTTATTTTTTTTTGTAAAAAGGCTCTTACTAAACTCTTAGAATTGTGTAACATTTCATGGGAACACATGAAGGACCTAAATTGTCCAGATGGCGATATTGATGTGCTCTCAACAGAGAATGTGACAAGGAATAGCAGAAAGAACTACGTCCTAGTCTTAATCATCACTGACTGGTGTGAATTGTGTGAAATATGGGCTTATACAACTTCTGACTTTGAATATTGGTAGTGAGAGAAAGGTCTTCCCTTACCTGTTCTCTGGAGTTGCAGCAGAAAGGAAATCCTGGCTTAAGTGGTCTGGACTCAATGGGATAGAACATTTTCTCTTATTTACATTCTTATGTGAGCACAAGCACTGTAAATGGAGTCAAATCTTGACTGGACCCACGTACAACTCATGCTTCCAATGGATTTAATGGCTCAAATTTACTTTTCGAGTTCAGACTATAATCTCTGCACAAACCCACACAGATCACTGTTTTCCATTTTTACTTACTTTATATTTTTTTAATAAACCAGTGTACTTTGAGTTTGTTGAAGTACTGATATTTCTGTATGTAAAGATTTAGTATATGAGGGCTGGGGATATAGCTTGGTGGTACAAGTGCCTGCCTGGCAAGTGCAAGGTCATGAGTTTGAGCCCCAGTCCTGAAAAAAAAAAAAAAAAAAACAAAAGATTTAGTATATAGAACAGCTATCATGAAAGATGAAAAAATATTTTTCCTTAAAAATGAAAGCAACAAAACTAAGTTAAAATACATAAAATAGCATTTCACACAGCATAAAACCTGGCAAATCAAAGTTTACATGTTCCAGCTGACCATGAGTGAAAATGCAAAGCAGGTTTTAAAACCAATAGAACGTCCAATATTTACCATTTGTATTTGGGGAGACACCTAAATCCTTAATTAAAAAACACAAATGAAGTGAAAGCTTTTAAACTGATACTGTTCACACTTATATTTCAAGTTTGGACATGCATATATGCAAGAAACAATACAACAGTCTCTCTCTCTCTCTCTCTGTCTCTCTCTCTGTCTCTCTCTCTTCTTTTTTTCTCTTTTAAAGTTTAGTTTTTTGGGATCCTTAAGCATACACAAAGCTTTGAATAAGAGGGTCCACCGAGGAACTGGGGATCACTGGGCGTCCAGGTAGGCCAGAGCTGAGAAGACCTCCAGGTTGTCCACGGCAGAAGCACTCGACTTGTCAGTCCTGCTGCTGTAGTTTGGATGCTCCCAGAGTCCATGTCCACCTCGCCCTCTGCTGCCACCGCATCCCAGGCAGCCGAGGTCTCCAAAGTTGATCTCCAGCTGAGACATGATATTGTTTGCAGGCTTTTGGAAATGATGATCCATTACAGAGTCTTCAGCAAGAGCCTCTTTGATCTTTGATTTATGAAGAACAAATCCCTTCTTCCACTGCCCATCAGCACCTTTGTTTGGTTTCTGGATATTAAATTCTACTTTTGCCTGGTGTTTATTTTGGATTGCCTTCCACTCACCAAAGTCGTCTCTTTTGGATCCTCTTGCTTACCCTCTTCAACTTCGCGTTCTCTTTATTTTCAGTGTCTGCCACAGGGCACTCTTCACCCTCAGGTGTTTCCTCAGTCATATTTGATTGATCCAAGTCAGTTCATTCATCTTTGACAGTTCTCCAGTTGTGAGATCCGCCGCCTCCTTGTTTGTTCTCGTGCTTCAGGCCATTCTATCACTTCTGCTATGCCTATCAAATTCATGCTTGCCATGAGCATCAAACCCATCTCCTCTGCTCATGCCCTGGCCCTGGCCACCTAGCCTCTCCCAACACCACCGTGTCCTGGAATAGACTGGTCAATAATGGTTCTATCAACTGAAAATTCTCTTTCTCCACCCTTTTCTTCAAGTAGTTTTTTCCAAATCTTCTTTTATGAGATGGTCGCAGTTCTGGTCTATCAGTTATTTTCCCTTCTTCCTGAAGTTGTCCATCAAGTCTTCTTCCAACACATCTTACTCCATTTTTCTTCGGCACCACAGGCAGCTGCTCCTCCCCTTTCTTGTTTGGTATGCCAATGCTGGGCAGCAGCAGGTTCTTTCAGTCACTCTGGGACTTTTTGCGCAGCTGCTTGCCCGCTGCGATGGAGTTGGTTTTAGCAGTGGCCTGAGCTGCGTTCTTGACTCCAGGACCCCCAACACTGCCCCTACCAGCTTCTTTTTTCTTGTTCTCCACTGGCTTTAGCACGTTTTAGGAGTCCAATTCATTATCAAATAATTGGTCGAACTGGTTGGTGACCACACAGCGGAAGCCTTCTCATAGGTGCCCAGACATGATGGTGGCTCGGTGGTGCAAGCTTCCACGGATTGCCCATTTTTACTTACTTTAGCATTAGAACCTTGGAAGGTTGAGGAGAGAGGCCAGTCAATTCAGAATATCTAAGGTTTTAATAAGGTTATTATAATCCACAAGCAAGTCTTAGTTGAATTTTAATGAAAGCAATTTACTTTCCCCTCCAGTTTTTATATGCACTATATTATACTGTTAGATTCAGATGATTGGCATGACAAACAGCTGCTGATAGATCTCTGTCCTGTCACTGTCTATTTAGGGATTCTTTAACACAGCTGTTTGATACAATGCATGCTAATCCTTCTATTAAAGCCATTGGATGTGACTTGACAGTGACTCTCTAGGGAATCTTTTAGGCTACTCTTTTGATTTAATGCACCCTATCAGTTGCTTCAGTGTAGTTAGGGTTTATAATGCCAACTTACAAATAGGATCACATGACATGCTGACCCATGTAAGCAGAGTAACAACAGGTACTAATGGTACCCAGGAAATCTGCTTATTATTTGATTCTCTGGCCTGCATTTCTGAGGTTCTAAAATCCCTATATTATGATGATGCATGGCATCGCTCTTCTGTCATTACTGATATGGCAACTGCTTCTTCAACTGTAGTGTGCTCGGCATGTTTGTGGCTGTGCCCAACAGGATGCCCTATGTACACTTGAACTTTCCATAAGGAGCTATTGGTACTACTCCTGGTTTTTTGTGTGGGGTTCTTCACTGGTGTCATGCTTTGTGTCTAGTTGGCCCCCAAAGCCTCATGCACTCATGGGGCGGGGACTTCTAAAGTTTGAGACTTGACTCATGATCACTGGGATTATGTGTTTTAGTACTGATGGGTTATGTGTCTGAGTACTGCTGGGATTATGAGTGTGGCCTGAGGCAGATGGCCTGAGGCAGACAGTCTGAATGTAACATAAGAGAGACAGAGAGACAGCCTCTCTCTCTCTCTCTCTCTCTCTCTCTCTCTCTCTCTGTTGCCTCTGTTGCCCTGGTTGGTCAGTTTCCTCTTTTGCCTCTGTTGCAATTGTTTTGCCACCATGAACTGCTGCTCTCTGCCATATACCAGTCTGCCTTGAACCTGGCCGAGTATAGATTGAAACCTCCAGTAACTGTGAAATAAACCTTTTCCACCTTCATTTTGGGTGTTGGGTATTTGTCTCAGCAACGAGAGAGGAGTAGCTAAGACAACTGGGCTGGAACACTAAGCTCTGTGCTATCTCTTCTTGGGAGTACTGAATAGTAGAACCCATTTCTGCCACACACAGTGTCATTACTACTTCAATTGAAACATATACTAATTGTATACTATCTCATTTTTGGTGTGCCAGGCAAAAGTGCATTTAAAACAATAATAAAATATGAGTTGAAATGCAAAAATAGTCAGATAATTATAAGCTAGGGAAGAAAACTAAGTTTACATTTTCTTACAGAAATCTCTAAGCCTCCTGGTTCTGAACCATTTTAAAATCTAGTAATATCAGAAGTTCTTGTGCCACCCCCCCACCAGGTGTACACACACACAGCACCTATATTGTTGCTTACAATTTCAGGGGCTTCTGGAACTTTCTGAACTCTAAATATGCACCTATGCATGCCTGTGGGCCTTCAAGAAGACTTTGTATGGTGTTTTTCAATTACAGAATACTAAGTGGCTGAGATTTGTCATAGAGAGTATATGTCCCACAGGAATTGTCCTAAAGACAAGCAGTTACTGGCTGTAAAGGGGACTAAACTGTTGTACTACAAAATCCATGCAGTTACCATGACCAGCCCAGACCCATGCTGAATGTGTTTCCCAAAGTATGAACAAATGCATTAGCTATTGGCCTTGATGATCACTGGCTGAACAGTAGCACTGGTGCTTCATAGTTGAACCACAACAGGCACGGTGAATGGCCATAGAAGAACAGTTCTGACTAAATAAGGCAACTTTTCTTCTTATGCCCCACAGCACATAGCAGACCAAGTCTTTTCCTTCTCCTTTGTCCCTAATATTCTCAAGACAAGTTAAAGATATATTAATTTCATACTCTTCAAAATGCAGTTTAAGTTGAAAAGGGAAGCAAATTTCAATGTTTTCTTCATTTCTTTTGACATACTGAAGCACATAGTGTGGAACAAAAGACATTAGCATAGTGGAAGGATGGAGGTTTGATGCCAGATGGGAATAATTTTAAAATATAACCTCAGTGTGCACTAAGTGACCTTGATTAATATCATGGAACATTTCTAAACCTCCGAGCCTTTGAATGGAGGTTGGGAGATTATGGAATAAAGTGCTGCAACAAGCATGCAGTTATTACTTAGTATATAGTAGCTTCCCAGGGTAGTATGCTTTCTTTTTCTTTCTCTTTGCAAGAGCTGGGGTGGCTCACTAAAGTCAAGAGAAAATAACTGGTTAATTCATCCATTTACTTGTTCATCTATTAATTTATCCATTCATTTGCTCACTCAGTTCTATAAAACGTCTTTCAATACTTTCATTGCATTAAGTGCAAAGTAGAAATGAGTAAGTTATAGCTCCTACCCTCAGAGAAATTACAGCCTGGAGACGCTCACAAGTACCTCACCCTTGTTGGCATTCAGTGCTTTTCTGCAGTGCCCAGAGTTGGATTTGCCACTTAAGTCTTTTACTTGTCGGAGGCCCTTATTGCATTTTATAGCTAAGTTTTACAGAGAAACAAAGAAAAAAGAAATTTTCAGATTACATCTCATTACTCTCACATAGATAGAAAAAGTCATTTATGAACCTATAGTGTCCAGATTGGATGCTTGGGGTAAGCAGAATGCCTGCATTGTGTCAAATACCCCAATCCACTGATTAAATAAGCATTTGATCAATAGTAAAGCCAAATTAGTGGTTTAGCTTTATTACTTCTGGCTCTAAATAAATGCATTAATTTTATTTTGTCCAAAAGCCTATTTGACATCTTAGAAATGCAACTTGTGGTAAGAGTGCTCAATAAAATTAGTAATTATTACTGATTTCTGATTTCAGAAACTCTTTCAATTGAAAGGGTATTCTTTTGGCCCAAGTGGCTCCTGCTAGGCATGCAGCTATAAATGGAAGAACATTAATTTAAACTTTATGAATTCCCTTTAGTCTGTGTTAGTTCTTGAGGCATCTAACTTAAAAGAAATAATATATATTCCAGGGAGAATGAAGTATATTCTTTTCATGATTTTACTTACCATTAAATATATTTTCATCTTTAAACATGAAAGTCTCATGAGTAACAATTTTCAAATTTGAAATGTCAGTGGATGGAATTCATATTGCTTGCACTGGAAATGAGAAAATTACAAGGATCCTCAAGAGATGTCCAAGAAAACATGGAGTTCAAAATGCGAATGGAAATTAATGGAGATAGTTTGATTTTTTAATTGTGTAATGTAAACACATCTGGTATTATAAAGGTAGTTGGGGAAAAAGAAAAAAAAAATACCTTTAGATTTTTTAGCTCAGAGGCTCTCAAAGAAATTGAATGGTGAGAGAAGCTTTATTAATTTTACTAAAACATTCTGAAATAGAGTACAAGAATTAACATTTTTCTTCCTAAAATATTCTACCAGTAAAGAGGAAGCTTAAGGGAAGTCTTTTCAGGTCAAGTTTTAATCTGCCCATAAGAGATCAATTTTTAAAATTTTTTGACTGTAGTGAAAAGGGAATAAGAAAGGAAATTCAAGAATTGGTGACCATATTTGCTCTGTAGAAAGAAATGTTTGCAGCAGGGCCCCTCACCAGGCTGTTGCGCTTTCATTGATGGCCTTCTCAAAGTCTTGGTGTTCACTTACCTTTTCTCACTGGTGCATGATCGAGTTCTTGCTGCTTTCCTCCTCTTCGGATCACAGAACATTCTGTAATCTAGGAAAACACATAATTTCTCATTGTTGAGAAGAGGACAGAACTTCTGTACTTGGCAAGAGAAAACCATTTAAATTCTAAAAAGATTTTTCCTGATGCAGCCAATTTGAAGGGAGGACATTTATACTAAATACAAACAGTTGACAGTGCCAGGAATCTCAATAAATAGATCTTTCCACTGTTACTGCTGTTGCGGCGGCTGTTGCTATTTAGAATACAAGCTATTCTAGTCACTCTTCATCTTCTCTGATTAGCATAAAAGATCTAATATCCATGTACTCAGACTTAGGGTAACACATTAGGAAAGAAGTTTTCCCTCCAATTGGAGCTCACTGATTCATAGTAACTGAAAGAGTTTTTTTTTTTTTTTTTTTTCGTATACATCATATTTAAACATAAACATCGAATGCAACCAAGCACACATTTCTTGGGTGCTACAGTACATTGATGACCATTTTAACTCCGGTTTGCCAGCTGAGTTGATGGGGTCATCCACATACTGTGTTCTGCAAGCACTCACCAGGATGTGCTTTGGAATCACATTTCTGTATTGATCACATTCCAGTGTTCACCTCTGATTGATGCTTCTGTACTCCATGCAGTCCAGAGAACACACACACACACACACATACACACACACACACGCACACACACACACACACACACACACACACACACAATTTTCTCTTTTGTTTCTCCCCTATTTGGCTGACATTCTCCTTGCGAATTAAGGTCCATCATCCTTGCTTTCTCTGGAAGTTTTGGATTTTACAAATAATATGTGTTTATAATCACATAAAGCCATTTAAAGAAAGGTCCTAGCAATTCTGTATGAATTGGTCATGGGGAAAGACTCTGGGCTGAACAGCCTGAAGTCCTCCCTTCCAGCAGGAGCCAGCCCTGTGCATTCTACCCAGTCACACAGCCAATTGTTCTCAGGATCCCCTTCCAGAACTTAAAGATGGTGTGCAGCTCCTAACTCCCTCTCAGGATTCTGTGAGGACCCAACAAGCCAAGGTTTGTGGAAAGTGTTTTGTGTCTCATAAGCTTTCTGTCAGCCATAATTTTCTTGAATGTTGAGTAAGTGAAGTAAAAGTGCTGGCACTAACAATAGTGCTGTAAAGGGAAAGTCTAGAATGTCAATGGAATTTCAATACATTTTGAAGATGAAAATTCTGTGTGTAAATATGACAATAGGGTTGAAAAACGTTTCTTCACTTATCTTCATTTTAAAGAAGAGAGCATATGTTAAGGGCTCTTTTGTGAGCATTTGGAGAGAAATAGGAAATCCTAAGTCACGTGGGTGGGTGTGGGCTTGGCCACGGCAGGTAGATTTTTAGTTACTTCAAGGAGAAAGCCAGATGATGAGAGAAAGGAAAGAAAAAGCTGGTGCCTATGAAACTGCAAAGGTGGCTCGGGCTGTGTCCTACTTTGCTATGAGTCTCCACATCATTAGTAACTCTGAAACATTTCTTGTGAATCTGGTGAACTGAGCATAACCACTAATGCATCTAACACAGGATGGGTGGAACAGGACATGTAGAAAGCGGAGGTAGTCATTTGCCACGCAGTGGAAATTTAGGCCATGTCTTATTAGGTTTCTCAAGGCAGCTGGTCACTGGTTTATGCTCCAAGCTGAACTTGCTATCTCTCCACCAGCACTAGCTCTCCTCCTGCCATTAGAATTATAGCATTTTATTTTCCCCCTCTTGAATCACAGGTAGCCAGTGCTCAAACTCTGGCCCATTCTTAATTCCACTATTAGCAGAAGTTACATACAATATGCACAAAGAAGTCATTTTTAACCTTGACTTTTTTCTTCCCAATTTAAATTAGCTTCAGGGTAGCTGAGCTGCATTCACCATTTAGAGTTATTAAATACAACCCAATGATGCTCTTACTAGCACCTTAGCTATTTCAAAAATATTGTTGCCATTTCATGCAGAACTGCAGCTATCCTGTTCACTATTTATTTAGGCCAAGTCATCTCATTTTAATGGGTAGCTGTTAGATTTGCCTCCAGGGAAGGTTTTTGTTTATTTACGCATGCTACAGTGAGAAAAATGAGGCTATGCAGGTTAAGGGTGATTAATGATGGAGTTTCCAGGGCACAAGGAGCCCCAGCAGAATATACTGAGTTCTGCACAGGAGTACAATGTCCCCTCAAGGTGGTTTGTAGACTAAATAGCAACCTAGTTTTTGCCGGTTGTTAGATCTTGTTACCGTTGTTTGTTTGCTTGCTCTAGTAGCAGGTATTCTGCTTGTCATTTGGGCTTTGTTTATTGCCTTTGTTTTAATTACGCTACCCACAGGAGAGAAGGGATTATACAGGAGATTCAAAAGCAGTAAGATAACAACTGCTTGTTCCATAGCTTCTCCATTAAGTTTAGTAATAAAGGCGGCATCACACAGAACAGAAGCAGGTCTTCCCTGCCTAATATCCTTCCCACTCCTCCAGAAGCATCTGTCACTGAGATGTTGCAGGTCCTGTCATGTCTTCCTGAAAACATAAAGGTTTAGGATTATTACGTGTTCTCACGTAAATACCTGCTCAAACATGATTTCAATCAGTTTAGACCAGCTCAGTGCTTCTTGGTTTTTGTTGGCTTGTACTTTCTGACTAGCATTTTCTTGCATTGGTTAAATTAGTGTGAGGTCAGTGTGGGTATTTCAGGAGAGAAAGCAAAAGGATGGCATGCAGAAAATAGTGGAAAAGAGGATATCATAGTGAAATCTTTGAATGGGGTAGCAATAAAACTTGAAAACCCAATGTCATCCAGTAGAGGACATTCACAGTCAGGATCTTCAGTCAGCTGAGATAGGACAAGAATTGTCAGTGGAAGAGGCAAACACAAATACAAACAGGCCATGGGAGCTAGGTACAGATGGCTAGGCACCTCACAGAGTCAGGACAGGATGGGAGCCCAGAAGGAAGATTGAGAAACATAGGCCATACCTCTAGGCTGCAGCAGCAGAGCATGACGCCTAGCCTGAGAATTCAAACCAAACTGACACTTGTGGTCTCTGATGCACCAGCAGCTGAGGGAGGCTGATGATTTTGAAGATCCAAAGAACAAGTGTAATAGAAGCCAAGGCAGGCACATGGGCAGCATGGAAGCTGTAGTTGAGGAACTGGGGTACCAGTTAAGTGCTCCTGTCTACTAGGCAGTCCTGCCTGCATTCTGCCTCCTAATGAAATTGTCTCTCCTGGACACTGTGAGCTCTTCCAGGCAGGGGCTGGTCTTATTCCCCTGTGTTCTTCTCTTCCTCTGGCAAAGTTCTTGGCAGAGAAAAGATTAAGTAAAGCTCACCAAGTGAATTTAATCAAAGAGGAACTGAACCGGAAGAAACAGACACCATAAGTCAAAGAAGATAGATAGAGTTAATGTTGAGTATATGCCCAATTTCCCTAAGAATTTGGTCACCATTTGGGGTCTAGATTCAACTTAGAATCTGAGATATGACTATACTTACAGGTGTTTAATGGAGAACTGCGTTTGGAGCTT
>PVKN010007952.1:0-25818 GCA_004027915.1 Capromys pilorides
TCTGCAGCTGTTTTTTAACTTCAGTCTCTAGTAATTCAAAGATTTCTTTTTTGACTTCAGAGGTTATCTCCAATCCGAGTTCCTCTATACGTTTCTGCATTTGCTTGTTTACTTCAGATGCTACGAATTCAGAGATTTCGGATGCATGATTCCCATTTTCTTGTATGGTATTGTCTCCTGTATTTGTTATAGATGGGCTTGGGACCTGAGATTGCATTTTGCTCCCTGTCTGTATCATTCTGAGTAGCTGTGATCTTTGGTGCAAGACTGCATGCTCACGGATTGTTCCTTCAATCCAGGCTGTTGGGTCAGCTGAGCTGCTTGTAGGTTGGGAGAGGGTGGTCTCACTCACCTGGTGGGCCTGGCGCTGGCTAAACTGCACTGGCTAGGCTGCACTGGCGGCAAGCCAGGGGAGGTCTCACCTGGCGGGCCTGGCGCTGGCTAATGATGGTAGGCTGCACTGGTGGTGGGCCGGAGGAGGTCTCCCATACTTTACTATTGATGGTAAGAACAGTTCAATATTTTACCTAAAGATGAATTTCATGGTACACAGAAAATTCAACTGCAATAACCTAACTAATAAGATGGTACTAGAGCAAAGTTAGAATAACGTATGGTAGCTTACTAAATAAAGTGAATATTCATGGTTATAATACTGATATAACCAAATAACTGAATAAGAGAAGACAGTACAATTCTAATAAGTTTAGAAGGAATGACAGGGTTGAAAACTGCCATCTGGCAATAACTCTGGCAGGAAAGAAATATTAGTGGATGCTAACACTAATGAGCAAGAGAATGATGAGCAATAGGTCACTTGCACACCTCAGAATATCTCCTCATAGATGTATGATAACTACAAGGGAAAAGAAGAAACGACACAATGAAGAAACATGCTTGAGACTCCCTTAACCAAGTGACCAAAACTACCACCACCAGCAATAAGAAATGTCAATATCAGGTACCTCCTGAGACAAGTAATGGAGCAGGCTGAACATGTCCACTGTCATTCAGACAATAAAGGGCTGGCGTACCTAGAGGGTGTCAAGGTCATAAAGAACAAAGACCAGTGAACACTAAATGAATGTACACACATAACGATAACATCCCATTAATACACATAATTTTATACTTTTTGTAGACATTTGGGCTAGTGTTGAACTCACTTTGTAGCCCAAATTGGCCTCAAACTCAAAGAAATTCTCCTGCCTCAGCCTCCTGAGTGGTAGGATAGAGGTGTGTACCACTATGCCCAATCTAAGACTCACCTTAGAGAGGAACAAAAAGACAAAAAAGAAATGAAATGGTCAATACTACTGGCACTTCACAAGCTTACAGTTCTCATACTCAATACAAAATGAAAGCTTTAAAAAAATACTGACAAGAAATACTTAGAAAGGTCACAATGTAAGTGCAACAGAACAAATGCATAATTATAGTTTTAAAAGCAAAGCAGGCCAGATAAGACCCTGAATTCCCTATCAGAGTTATTACTGTGTCAGTAAGGCAGGATATATACACTTACTTTCCACAAAACACTTAACATAACAAGGCTTAGGTCGAAGATCACCATTTTAGCTCCTCAATTAACGTACTTCATTTGTCTGGTACACTATGGTAAGTGAATTATTTACAGCTATACAAATGTTCCTGATTTATATTTGGATATTCTAGCCCACTAATAGCACACCACCCAATTACAGAGACATACCCTCATCTGACATACCATAAACAGCCAAATCTTATAGAAAGCTGCAAAATTCTAACTATTCATTACCTCATGAATGACACAGAGGAAAAAATAATTCCCAACCTGCTAGATGTCAGCTGTGTGGAGTTTATGTCCCCTCAAACTGAAGAATGAATTCCAAAGAATAAAAGGTTAGGGGTAGGAAAGGTTTATTGGGTAACGGGAATCGCTCCTGAGAGACAGGAGGGGACCAGAAGGGGATTGCCACTGAGGCCCTCTGTCCGGGATAATTTGTACAGCAAATGTGGGTAAAACATGAGTCAAACTATAATCAACATAAAGGATTACAAATATAGCTGCTTAGCTAATATCGGTCCAAAGTGAAGCAAGTCACGGAGCAAGGTATAGGGAAAGAACGAAGGCATTTTTGGGGTAGGATGTGTTCAGATACTCTGATCACTCACTTGGGTGTCTTCCTGGACCAGGTGGTGCTCATTCTCCTACCAAGTTACTGCTTATTCGTTTGGGAGGCCTGCAGGCATGGCCACTGTATCTTCATTTTGAGGCCTGATCTTCTGATGTGCCTCCAGCCACAGTTTTGACATCTTTTATTTATTTATTTTTTTGCTTACTTCCTTGACAACATAATCCCTTTCTGACTGTATATTAATTTGTATCTAGATTAGCTGCCTATAATGTGATTTAAAAGGTACATTTCTGAATTAAGTACTTTAAGTAAAAAGAAAAATCAGAAAGAATAATACAAATGATTTTAGATTCTCAGTTAATAATATACCCTGACCACAGGTTTTTAACTCAGCCTTGCATCCTATGAAAATCAGAAAGTTCAAACAAAAATAAAGCAGAAAAAATTCTATCAATTCAAGAAACCAGGAATGGGTGCCCTTCATATCACAAAATTATTAAAGAGTTTAGGCAAGATGTTGTAAGAAACATGGCCAAGAGTGAGCCAGTGACTTGCCTTCTTCTGAAATGTGTGTGGTGACTCAGAGAGAAAGCAAAGCAGCTGCTGGGTAGAACATCAGTAAAACAAGGGTCATAAGCAGGGCATGGTGGTCCATGCTTATAATCCCAGCTATGTAGGAGGCTGAAGCAGAAGGATTCCAAGATCAATACCAGTCTGAGGAATTTAAGAGACTGTCTCGAAATAAAATATGTAAGGATGTGGCTCAGTAGCAGAGTTCATTCCAGACTGTGTGTTAGGCTCTGGGTTCATTTCATAGTATAGAAGTGGGACAGTACTGACACCAGAGCTAAGAGAACAAATGGGCCACAGAAAAAATAAGAAACCCTCCATATTAATTCATTTTATTACCACAACAAATCAACAACATTTGAAATTTAGGATATATCCTTCCATATGCCAAACAATAATCTAAGAAATCAAAAGAGTTTCTCTTAGGAACTGGGCATACCAGGAAAGTGGATGAACAACTGTCTTATAGAACTGTCACGTAGCTCACAAATAATTATTTTTTTAAAAAGACATTAGACACCTCCCCTGCTAAGAGAAACTCTTGGACTACTCCCCAGAGAAGTAGGTTTATACTAATCAGGTCTCTTGTAATACTTGAAAGTGTGGTGGTTGATACATTGTGTCAACTTGGGGATCAGAAGCAAGGCTGGATGAGCTAGGAGATTCCACGCCCTGTGCATGGGGGGTCCCTGACCTAATGACTAGGCACTTAAAGGGTATATAAAGGGGTTGAGGAAAAATTCTGGGTGCTACTTCCTCAGAGGAGCCCTGGTCTTCCCAGTCCACATGGAAGGAAGGGAGAGAGGCTTGTAAGAAGCTGCAGCTGCATCTCCTCCCTTTGTGTTGCTGTTTTCTGCTGCCCTCCACAATGTGCTACTCTGCTTTGGAGCCAGCCGAGTATGGACTGAAACCTTCACTAACTGTGAGCTGAATAAACCTTTTCCCCTTAATTTTGGGTATCAGGTATTTTGTCCTAGCAATAAGAGAAAGATAACCAAGACAGAAAGGAAAATCTACTAGTATTCATGGGCAGTGAGGTTACTCACTGCGAATAAGTCTGTTCGCAGGGCTCGCTAGATGTGATGTGCCCATGCATAAAGATGAGTATGAAAAGAAGACCTAGAGAAGCAGACAAAGAATTGGGGCAGGGGCAGGAAGAGGAGAAAAAATCTCTTCCAAAATGAAACAGAAGACATTATATATACAGTTTTGAAAACAAAACTGAAACAGTGGGCTGAGGAGATAGCTAGGTGATTGTATTGGTTAGGGTTTTACTTAGAGGAACAAAAAGATATAAGGAACGGGTATTAACACAAAATATACAATATATATAAGGAGTTACAAGATTGGCTTACAATAGTCAGCCACAGATCAGATGAGGAAGCGTGCAGAGGGCATCTGCACGCTCTGGACTGGAGAATTCAGTCCCGAGGTCTGAAATTCACTGCAGTGCTCCATGTAAGTCTCTATCCGTCGGCTGATGGGTCTGCGATAGAAGACTGAAGTGTCTGTGATGGGTGCTGAAGAGTCTGCAACGGATGGTGAAAGATCCAAGCTGGAGGCTGAAAAGTCTGCGCTGCAAGCCAGACGATGAAGTCCAGGCCGAATGCCAAGACTGAAGCTTCTCCGAGGAAGTGACGTCTTGACTCCTTCCTCAGCCCTTTAAAAAGTCTCTGTGCCCAGTCACTCTGACGTGGGCCAATTGTGCCCTACGGTGGAACCAATCATACCCCCCGCATGGGCCTTGATCCCGCTCTAGGGAGGAGCCAATCATATCTTAGGCAGGCCCCGATTCTGCTCCAGGGAGGAACCAATTGTATCCCGGGGCGGAACTCCTACCAACAGGGAGCGGGGGCAGCTGAGTCATCCAGCCAAGTTGACACAACGTATCAACCACTACAGTGGTCTAAGCACATGCCTGGCAAGCACAAGGAGAAGCAAGAGAAAGCCGAGGTATAGGACTTATTTCATAGAGGCAACAACCATATTTAAACCATAACAGCCTCATTACTGACCAGCTGAATATAAATTATAACCATAAACAGAAGTTTGCTTACATCTTATAAGATGAAGACAGAAAATACCACAAGTGTATTGCCATGAATATGGAGAATTCTCATACACTGCCTGCAGCAACATAAATTGGCCATAGTAACCTTGGAAAGCCCTTCAGCATTATCTGCCCAAACTGTACCAGGTAGGCATCTCTATGCCTCACCTCTGGATCAGTGGCGTCAGCAGCACTAGGCACTTGCTAGAATTGCAGAAATCTCAGGTGAACACTCAGATCTGCTGATCCACAATCAGCATTTTAGTAACAGCCCAGGTGCTCAGATGCACATTGAAGGTTGAGATGTGCTATCTTATAACTCACCAATTCCACTCCACTCCTCATCTTACTCTCAAAAAAACTACATACAACTATTCATAAAGACATGCACTAGAATGTTCAGAGCAGTGCTCCTTAGTGATAGCTAAAAGCTAGAACTGTCAAACACCTCCCAATAACACAATGGATTAGCAAATTATAATATATATAAACTTACAAAATAAGAATGGACTTCAATTGTCAGTCACAGCTGGTGAAAAAGCAAAATCATATAACCAATTTGAAAAACAGAACAAAAAGTTTCTTATAAAGTTAAATATTCATTTACTAGCCCTCTGCTTCAACTTTGAGTTGTTGTCAAAAAAAGTTAAGATAATACACAGACCAGTATATACTCATGGGAGTTTTATTCATAACTGCCCCACGCTGGAAATAACAGGAATTAAACAAATTGTGATATATCAAAAAACTGAAATATAAATCAACAACAAAGAGGAACAACACAGACACATCTCAAAAACACTATGCTGAGTTAAAGTGGGACACAAAAGAATGCACCCTGCAGAATTCCATTTGCATCCATTTCTGGCAAAGGTAAGCCTAACCTATGGTGATAGAAGAGACTGCAGTTGACTGGAGAGGAAAGCAGGAGACAGCGGAAATACGATGAAATGAGAGAATTCTTCCACATCATGTTGTACGGATTCATCACATTTCAGTGACCTCAATGATATACTTTATCAGAAGTAAATTACATCTCTCATTTTAAGAGATGCCAATGATAAATCAAGTAAAACATTTCAACATATATTCAAAGATTTAATATTCTTATTAGACTTATGTCCAATAATGGCAACTTGAGAACCTCAGTATTCCAGCAGAAAATGGGAAGGACACCATGGATTTCCAGAAGGCTGAAAAGCTTGGAGAGAAGAGACATTCACAGGCCCTGCACACTGACAGCTTTGAAAAAGATACAGATGTGAATCCAATGCTTGTAAACATTCCATGAATTAGAAGCTGACTGTTCCTGTAAATCTTTCTGGAATAGCAACATAAGTCCCAAGAATAAAAAGGCCACAGCTCAGCAAAATATGAATCTTCCTTGAGTCTGGCAAATGCCAGTGAAGCAAGAAGACAGGATTTGGATAAGCTTTGCTGAGATTCAATATACCTACCCTAGTTACGGGCAGTCACCAGTTCTTCTTCCCATGCTAAGAGAACACAGAATTTCATACAACTATGCATTTGGGTGCCTGTCTTCCTGGCATCATCTGATATGGGACACTGGGCAGGCACCACCAGGAGTGTTGGGAAGGTCAGGGAAAGGACCACTGCTTGAAGAAGGCTTGGAGAGACGAGAGCTACCAGAATACTCAGGTTATTTTATTTTGGAGCATTTATTCAGGAGAATTCACAGACTATATCCCTCTGCTATGAGCAGGCTGTGTCCCCCAAATGCCTGTGTTGAAACTTCCACTGGTGTGAATTTGTGAAAAAGGAGGCCCATAACAGGTGACTGAGTCCAGGGAGCAGAGCTCCTATAAATGGGACTGGCACCCTTAAAAGGAGCTTACACAAGGACACAGCACCAATCCCTCTTTGCCTTTCCATTCTTTCACATATAAGGATGCAGTGTCCCTTCCTTCCAGAGGATTTTGCAACCTGACACTAGCTCAGAGCACCAGAAAGCAAGCCTTGATTTTCTTGGATGTCCCAAACCCTGAATCTCGAGGAGGAAGTTTCTATTCTTTATAACTCCCCAGTCTGTAGAGACCATGCTCCCTTCTCTCCAACAAGTTGCACCAGATGGTTAAGTTAAAGAGGAAAGGCACAAACATCTAGAGCACCACACACTGGATTCCCGCTAAGGCTTAGACCTCCAAGGGGAGCTGAAAAGCCAGGAGACAGGGGAGGGATGGTGGCAGACCCCTCCCATGCCTCTCAGAGGAATAAGCAGCAACTCTTTAGGCAAACATGAATCACAGTAATTGTAGAAGGACTCCAAGCTTGAACTTTCCATTGCTTGAAGTTTGAAAAAAATCTGCTCGGCATTCGCAACTTTGCTCCATAGTACAACTGAAAATCTGATTTAAAAAAACTTGTATGCGTCACATGTTGCTGTGTCTGGCAGCAGACAAAAAGACTGCAGCCTAAATACTGCTCTCCCCCAGAAAACATACATTGTTTGTGTTTGTGCAATAGAACATTTGTCACTGTGGTTTTTATTTATTTATTTATTTTTTTTGGTGATACCAGGGATTGAACTCAGGATCTTGCACTTGCCAGGCAAGCACTTATTCCACTTAGCTATCTCCCTGGCCCCACTGTGGTTTATTTATTTATTTTTGCATTTTACTTCAACATAACCATGGCTCCAAAGGAAGTCAGTAATACCAGCAGTAAAGCTAAGAGGAAAGCTCTGAGAACCACGATGGAGTTAAAGAAGAAAGAAATTGCAAAATTTGCTAAAGACCTGGAAATATGAACATATAAGTATAATTTTAGGACCTCAGAACCAATTATTTGATTTTCCATTATTTGCTATCAGAAACATGTTTAGTTTCCTGAATTTCTGGGTGTTCGAGCAAGAATTTGGAACAAATTGAGTTTGACAACTGAAGTATCACTGTATTAGGTAAAACGTAAGTTCATTTAGATATGGGAAAGGATAAATAAGGAGCAGTAAAATGCTTTGAGTCTTACTAAAACAACTCTCTGATATAAGGGAAATAATATAACTGCCAACATGCCACATGTCAAATACACAGAGCCTGTGCTTCCCCAAATCAAAGAATGAATTCTAAGGAGCAGCAGAGGGTAAGAGTAGGAAAACTTTATAGAAAGAGTTCCTGAGAGCAAAAGGGGCCCTGAAAACAGGTTACAAAGAGCCCACTTCTCAAAAGAAATTTTATAGAGCAAAATCACAAAGTAGGTACAATACAGGTCAAAACTATGATGAATCAATAACATTACAAGCATAGCTGCCTAGGTAATATTGACCCAGTGGGGAATGAGGTCACATAGCAAATATACATGGAAAGAACAAAGACCTTTTTTTTTTTTTTTTTTTTTTTTGCATTTTAGGGAAGGGTCTACAGGGTGTTCAGGATCTCACTACTAGATCAGACTTGCAGTGATCCACCTGTTTTTAGCCTCCCAAGAGCTGGGATTACAGGCACACACCACCCAGACTCAATTGCCATCTCAGGTGTGCCCCCAGGGAAGGGGAAAGGGCCTGACTACATGCAGGCCTGGGACTAAGACCATTTTTGAAAGTGATAGGACAGGAGATCGTGGTCATCTATCTGGGTGACTGATACAGAGACTGTACTGGACCAGGTGACATCAACTATAACATTATCTTCAATTTATTGCTTATCCCTTGGGAAGGCATGCAGATCTGAGCATTCCATCTTTATCTTGAGGTCTGGCCTTGGACAGACATGCCTATAGCCTGTTGTACTTGTTCTCACAGTCTGCACTGACTCCCTTGGGGGCTTAACACTGCACGACTGCCTATACATATTTCTATTTAGCTGTCTATAATATCTCTAAAAGACACAAGACATCAAAACAGTGAAACTAAGTTGATGCCTGTTATAGATTATATATCTAAATGTCCCACCAAGGCTTGAGGTACTCATAGGTGGGGCATTAGGAGAAGTTGGATGGGTGGGTACAGGATCCCAGGAGGTGTAATGGTTTAGGTCAATGATTGGTGAAACATGGTTCTGGGAGTGACTGAATGGACTTACTAAACAGAGAAGCTCTACCTAGGTGCAGATGGCACCAAAGGAAGTAACTAAGATAATGCTAGTGGTTTCAGGAGGATTTTTCTTTTTTTTTTTTTTGGCCAGCGCAAGCACTTAAACTACTGAGCTAACCCAAAAGCCCCCACCAGCAGTTTTAAATGACAGGAATGGATAATAAAATTATAAAAAGCTTTGTTTTCCCTTATCATTCTGGAAAAAGTGGTTGAAGAAAAGACTAATTCCAATTTAAGAAGTTTAAATATGTGAATAACTAGATTCTGAAGGTTTGTGCTAAATTCTTCTTCTTAGAATATTCCACAGTTGAAATTCATTTGGACATTTAAAAAGCTGGATTAAAATTCATGTTTGCAAGTTACAGGGTTCACAATGTAATATTTTTACTGGTAAATGAAAAAATTCTTTTAGAAGAATATTTGGGTGGGTGTGGGTGTGAAAAATACAAGGGAAACTAAAACTAAAACTGTGACCCCTATCAATTTTATGACCCAGGTCTCCCAAGCAAAGAGAATTAAAACCGTTTCAAGATTATTTAACTTCTGTGTCTCAGGCATAATTATATTTAGGTAAAGACTCTCCTGCTGGATCAGAACCAACTCAGATAAAAAGGAGTGGCTAAGATAGTGGCTAAGGTCTTGGGAAATCATCTCCCTCACTCGGTACCTCTTGAACCTTGGCTTGACACTTTGGCTTCCCAATTTCTAGGCTGAAAAATGAGATGAGTGCAAATGTGTTTTTTAGATTTGGAGAAATACCTAAAAGGGGCTATGAATTCTGACCGTTTTTAGGGGAAAGAAATCACTAATTATTTTCTGTGCTTTAAATTCCAGATGTGATTACGGAAAGGCACAAATTTGGTCAGGTAAAAATAAAAAAATCAACATAAGCAAAATTGAGAGCAAAATACAAACTGGGGAGTTGTGGTTGAAGATTTGTAACCAAAACCACTTATAAAATGTTACTCTCCCTAACAAGTGTGGAATATAGGGAAAGAGGACAGTCCACCAAAGAGAAGTGCACTTTATCAGGAGCTCCAGGGCCCAGAGGAGAGACACCTAACAGAGCCGAGCAGGCAAAGGAGGAGGCAGAGGCAGCCCTGAACGTAAGGATGATGGGAGAAGGACTACAGTGAATATTCAACACTCCAGAAACACACTGTTTCCAAGTCCCCACCATCCATCCTACGTGCTCACGGTGCTTAGCCTATACCTAGCCCAAGCTAAAAGATATGGTTGGAGAAGATCATCTGCGACCCAGGCAGGGAAAAAAAAATCTACATTTACCAACTGCATGTATATTTCCTATGAAGGTTAGAGAGCAATAATAGTATAAAGGGGGGTAAGCCCAATCCTACAACTCAATAAAACCTTCATCAGACCCTGTTCTAAGAAGATAAACAAATGGTCAACAGCACATACAAAGCACTCACTCTCTGCAATCATTAGGGAAATGCAAATCACAGCCACATGTGATACCCCTTGTCCACATGAGGACACGTTCTGTATCCATCAGCTTTTCATTTCTAAGACACAACACCTGAAGTCTCATAATTTAAAGGAGCCTCTGGTTTAACATGGCTCATGGTTTGAGGTTCCAGTCTATGGTGGCAGGCTCAAGGCAGGAATATCATGACAGAAGCCCCAGGTGGAGCAAGGCTGCTTATTCATGATAGCATGGAAGCAGAGCCAGGGAACTAACTGCACTGGAGACGAAGGGGTCAGGGATCAGACACAGTACTGGAGGTCAGCCGCACGATCCACCCAAACATACCCAGAGGTCTAATAATCCAGGCATTATATAAGCCCATGAAGCTCACAATCCAGTTTTATTGTCACAATTATTACAGGAAAATCCTTTATTTTCTTTTGTCATTTGGGAAATCAAACCAGAGTTTTACACATGTTAGGTAAGTGATCTACCTCTGAGTGACACCTCCAGCCCCAGGGAAGAATGAATAACAAGTATGGGTGAAGATATGAACAGACTAGAACCTTGTGAAAAACATAAAATAGTACAACCACTATCCTATTGGGCGGGGGAGATAGCTCAGTGGTCTAAGCACCTGCCTGGCAAGACAAGGACTGGGTTTGATCCCTGGTACCAGATGCTGTGCTGCCATAACAGCCATTGGAACCAGGCGTGGTGGCGCACTCCTGTAATCCAGCACTGGGGAGACTGAGATAGGAGGATCAGAGGAACACTATGAGTCCAAGCTGCAAAGCAAGACCCTGTATCAAATAAATAAATAAATAAATAAATAAATAAATAAATAATTTTAAAAAGACTGTTTAAAAATAGAATTATATCATTTATCAACTCTACTTAAGGATTCATATCTAAAGAACTGAAGGAAAGATTTCAAACATATCTGTCCATTCATGTTCACAGTTGCCTTTTTAAACACAAGTGGAAGCAACCTAAGTATTCACTGACCAATCAACTGGTAAATAAAATACAGCAGGAGGATCCTGGTAATGGCCTGTTTGGATCCTTTTTTTTTTTTTTCTTCTGGTATCAGGGATCAAATTTGGGACCTTGCATTTGCCAGGCAGGTGCTTAAGCCACTGAGCTATCTCCCCAACTGCCAGAAAACTATATATATATATATATATATATATATATATATATATATATATAGGTAAAATATTACTCAGCCTTAAAAAGTAAAGAAACTCTGACACACTATTACATGAACGAACTTCAAGGACATTACACTAAATGAAATAATCCATTCCAAAATCAGTATTATATGATTCTACTTATATGAGGTACCCAGAACAGTCAAATTCATAGCCAGAATGTAGAACAGCGATGACTCAGGATAGGGAAGTGAGAAAGGAGGAGTTGTTGCTTCATGAATAGAGTTTCAGTTTTAAAGATGAAAAGAGTTCTGGAGAGAGATTATGGTGGTGGCTGAACAACATGGATTGTACTCAGTGCTGTCAACACGTATGCTGAAAAATGGTTAAGGTAGTAAATTTATGTGTTAACCAACTATGAAAACAATTCAAGGCCCAAAGTAGTCAAGGGAGGATCTCTTCAGATACCAAGACTGGAATGCAGAAGCCATCTGAGCTCAAGTCCAAGGCAGACCAAGACCTGGCCAAAGCTCTCAGCCTTCTTGCTACACCAACCCTGTGACATAAATGGCAACGGAATGCCTGGTGGAGGTCCACATGGAGCTCTCCACAGTGACATCTACAGCTGAGTGCAGATGCTAAACAAGGTCTCACTTCGCTCGGTCTCAAAAGAGAAACTGGCCAGTGAGATAGCTCAGTGGTCTAAAGCGCCTGCTTAGGCAGGCTTAAGCAACCACAGGGACCGTGGTTCAATCCCCAGCACCACATGCTGCGCCAGCCCCATCCCCAAAGCAGGCTGAGCCAGCCATAACATAAAAATAAATAAATAAATAGAGATGTAAATCCTTGAGTCTTTAAAAAAAAAAAAGAGAGAGAGAGAACTGGTAACATCAGTAAACACCACGAACAGGACAGCCTGAAGCACTGGGTCCCATGTGTCTCACAGGAGGCAGCAAACAGAGGCCTATGAAGTTCCAGGGAAATTGAGTTTAAACAGCAGCTCAGAACCAGGTAGGAAACCCAAAGCCTTCTTGGTCTATTTGAATTTTCACAAAGCATATTATATCCATAGAGCTGTTACTGGGCATTAGCTACCAGTTTCCCCAAAAGAAATGATTTGTGGATGAGGGAGAGTTGGCTTCCATAAAAATGAAAGAATAAACAAAGCATTTTTATCCAGCAACTGGATTCTCACACTAACACACTAGTGGCTAAAACTTGCCATAGATGTCCCATCCCTGCCTTCCATGGGATAAATTCTAAACATAGGTCACAATTCAGATCAGTCAGAGGAGAGAGGGTGAGTACATGTAATGCCAACCTAAAATTAAAATTGATGTGTTATAATCCAGTTCTTCTATGCATTGGTTTTTATGGACACCTCCCCCCCATACTGTGAAATGGTATGAACTGATGAAAACTGTTTCTTTAGGGAATAAAACACCTTTAAATTATGTGTTCTTACTTTTATCACACACATGTAATATTTAAAATCAAATACTTGAATAAACTTTGATTCAGTAAAAACTGATTAAAAATCTATTAACAGCGATAAATAAAAAGAATATAGGTCAGTAGATGTAGAAAAACATTTTTTAAAAACCCCTCAACTCTTTAATTCGTGACTAAAAATTTGGCAAATCACAGCAAAGGAAACAAGCAAAACAATGAAAAGGCAACATATAGAAAGGAAGAAAAGTTTCCCAAACTCCAAGTCTGGCAAGAGGTTAATGACCAAAATATATGAGGAATGCAATGCAATAACAAAACAAATAATCCACTTAAAAGTGGGAGAGGACCGTGCATTAGTCAGCTTCCTGCCACGGCCGCAAACACCTGAGATAATCAGTTCCCAGGGAGGCAAAAGCCTCCAGCCCAGGCCTGTGGGCTCCATCAGTTGCCCTAGTGCTGTGGGACTATGGGGGCCATCATGGTGGAAGAGAACAAAACCACTCACCTTGAGAGGAGGCAGCAAGAGACAAAAAGAGGCTGGGTCCATGCTCTCCTTCAAGGCTATGCCCCCACACCCTAAGCTTCCCATTAAGCTCTACACATTCTAATACTACTCTGGGGAAAGTCTTCACACAGAGCTATTGAGGGACATTGACTATTCCAATTACAGCAGACCGAAATAGATAATTCTCCACAGACAGACTGAGAGCTGGCAGGCTTCCGGAAAGCGCTCAATGTTACTAATCAAACCTACAGTGAGCTATCACTCAGGCTTCTGACAGTGCCCACTATCAAAAAGACAAAAGATAAAAACTGTTGGTGAGGATGTGAAAAGAGGGGAACCCTTACGTACTATTGGTGGGGTACGCACATTACAGAAAACATGAAGCTTCCTCAAAAAAATTAGAAACAGAACTTCTATACGATCTAGCAGATCTCCCTTCTAGGTGTATAACCAAAGGAAATGAAACCAGTATTTTGCAAAAACACCTGCACTCCCATGATAATTGAAGCACTGTTTGCAACAACTAAGAAACAAAAGCAATCTCAGTGTCCATCGATGGATAAACAAACACATGCATACACATGCAATGGAATATTATTCAGCTTTTAAAATCTTGCCACTTTGGACAATACATATAAGCCTGAAGTACACTATGCTAAATGAAATAAGTAATAAACAAAAAGAAAAATATTACATGATCTCACATGTGGTATCTTAAAAAGTTGATTTCATAGAAGCAGAGAGTAGAAGGGTGGTTACCAGGGGTAAGAGGGTTTGGAAGAAATGAGAGATGTTGGTCGAAGGGCACAAAGCTTGAGTTACATAGGATGGATAAATTCTAGAGACTTTAGAGCAGCATGGTAACTAAAGTTAATAATACTCTATTGTGAGTAGATCTTAAATGTTCACACACAATAACCATACGAGGTGCTGATGTGTCAATAACTTAACTATAGTAGTCATTTCACATACATATATTTTAAAGCACCACACTAGCTGAGCATAGTGGTACATGGCTGTAATCCAGCACTCATAAAGCTGAGGCAGGAGGATTGTTGAAAGTTTGAGACCAGCCTGGGCTATAAAGTGAGCCCAAGGCCTGCCTGAACTACATAGCAAGACCCTGTCTCAAAAAGACAAAAACAAAACAAAACAGAAAGAGAAAATATACACAACACACTAAACATCCTAAATACATAAAAAAAATTTTATTTAGAAATTTCCAGAACCAGGCCGGGGAGATAGCTCAGTGGCATAAGCACCTGCCTGGCAAGCACAAGGTTCTGAGTTCAATCTCCAGTACCGCAAAAACAAAAAGACAAAACAACAACAGCAACAACAAAAATGCCTAGAAATTACCAGAATCTTAAAGGGAAATAAGGCAACTAGGTAAAGTAGGAAAAGAAAGTAATTTCTTCAATCTCATAAGGTATATCCATGAAAAAAAAAATCTACAGCTAACATTATAGTATATAATGGAAAGAATGAGTGTTTTCCTCCTAAGACTAGAAACAAGGCAAGGACGTCAACTCTCACAATCTAGCCAGTATAATTTAGAGAAACAGGGTGGAGGACCCCAGGAGAGCAAACAGACTGGAAAGGAGAAGGTAAAACTGTCTTTAGTTCCAGTAAACAGGATATGCAGAAAATCCTAAGAAGTCTATGTGAAAGCCATGTAGTACCTGAGATCATAGGATACATCTAATTTTTAATCTTCACCTTATGTTTCTACATACTAGTAAAAAACCATCAGCTGTTCAAATTTCAAAAATTCTATTTGTAATAACAAAAATATGAAATACTAATGGACAAACTTAAGAAATCATTACAAGACTAGTCTGTGAAAACTGCAAAACACTACTAAGAGAAATTACAAGAGGGTTCAAATACATGGCAATTTAAGACATGCTCAGAGGCTGGGAGACTTAGTAGGAAGTCAATTCTTCCCAAATTGATTTATAGATTCAAAACAGTCCCAGTCAAAACACTAGCAAGGTCTTTTGTAGGGAGGCACATTCTAAAAATTTACATGAAAATACAAATAACTTAAAATGGGCAAAACAACTTTGAAAAAGAACACAGTTGGAGGAATCATACTACCTGAATTCAAAAATTACAATAAAGTAAAAGAAATCAAGAGCATGTGATTGAGTAAGGAGACACATAGGTCAACAGAACAGAAGAGTCCAGAAATAAACCAACACATACAGTACTCAGCAATCATTTTCAAAAGGTACTAAGGCAATTCAACGATGAAAAGCGGGCTTTTCAATAAATGGCCCTGGAATAATTGATCGCTATATGAAAGAAATAAGTCCAAATCCTTAACTTCCATCATATTAAAATTTAATGCTTACTTTAAAATCACTTTTAAAAGTAAATTCCCCAAGATGCATGATTGCATTCTACAATATTGCTTTAAGGTAAAGAAAATATTTTATACAATAAAAATTAATAGTAAAATTTAACAATAGGCCATACTTTTTAACACAAAGCTACAACTATGTAGAATTTCTAGAAGAAAACAGAAGTTTGTCATGCAGCGGCCAGACCCCTGGAGTGCCTTGCTGGCCCCACCCCCTGGGGTGCACTGAGAAGGCAACTGAGACTGGGCATAGTGGTGCACACCTGTAAACACTTATATACAAGCTTTTGTATGGGGTTTGTTTTCCTTTTTCTTTGGTAAATGCCCAAGAGAGGAACTGTTGGGTCATATAGAATGTGTCTCTTAAAAAACTGCAAACCTATGTTTCAGAGTTCCATTCTTATAAACAAATGCTTGGGAGGCTGAAAACAAGAGAATCACTATGAGTCCAATCTATGTAATGAAACCCTATATACCCTGTAGACCCTGTATTAAATACATTTAAAAAACCCAGAAATTTATCTTTGCAATCTTGGAAGAAATGAAAATTTATTAAGTACCATACAAAAAGCATGAAACAGAAGAAAAAAATGTGGACTACAAAGTATTTTAATTAGTTTCAGAAGATACTATAGAAAATATTTCTATCTTTGTAAAACGTATTTCTAATGAAAGAGTGTAACCAAAATAAGAACTTTTATGAGACAAATATGAAAAGGTAAACAAGTCAATGGAAAATAGTTATTAAGAGGCAGGAGCAGACAGGTCCCCTAGGAGACATACAAATGGCAAACAAGTATATGAAAAGAAAAGCAAATTAAACCTCTGTAAGACACCACCACATATCTACTAGTTAAAATGTAAAATGACTGACAATACCAAGTGCTGGAGAGAACACACAACACCTTAGACTCTTGTACTTGGTTTGCACTATAAGAATGGAACTCTGAAACATAGATTTGCAGTTTTTTAAAAGAGACAAATTCCATACCCAACAATTCCTCTCTTGGGCATTTACCAAAGAAAAAGGAAAAAAGCCCATACAAAAGCTTCTATATACGTGTTTAACAGCATTATTCATGAGTAAAGAAAAGAAAGGAAAGTAAAGAAAAGAAAGAAAAAGCCCTGTGCCCTCACTCAGCTCAAACATCTATCCATTGGCAGTTGAATGAGTAAGTAAATTAGGTTCATTCATACCATGTAATACTGCTCAGTAGTGGAAAGACATGGTAATGAGAGCAGTGAATGACTTACTGATGGTGCACAAAATGGATGAATCTCAAAAGCATTATGCTAGTAGAAGAAGCCAGATACAAAAGACCATATGCTAGGACTCTATTACATGAAATTTGAGCCAGATATATTCACTGCAAAATGTACATATTTTTCAAAACGATACGTTGTACATAGTAAATACATGTCATTTACCCATTAATTGAAAAAACAGCTATATTTATAAATATTTATTTAAAAAAGAAAAGTCAAAACAACAGCAACAACACATCAGTGGCTGCTGGGAGGCAAAAGGAGACAGAAGAGCCTCATTGCAAAGTACACATGGAAGTCCAGGGTCATCTGAAAGACCTCTGCCATGATTGTGATGTTGGCTACACAACTGTATACAAGTGTCAAGACCTGTCTAGGTGAACATTTAAAATTACTGAATTTTATTTCATATAAATTATACCTCAATACATTTTAAAATAAAATATTTTAAAGACTATTTTAAGGACATTTAAAAATATTACTCAACAGTAATTTAGTGATGACTATTTCAACATAAAAAATAAAAAAGGGCTTGTAATATATAGCTCAGTGTGAAAGTCCTAGGTTTAATCGCTAGTACCGTCTCAACATAAAGAAAAATCAAACAAAAAACTCTCAGTACTGAAATGTATCTATGCATAGAACATACACTAAATTGTAGAGTTGCCTTGATAGCTCTCAGAAGTGGGTTTATCTTAACATCTGATAAACTCGGCTTTGCAACAGCAGTGCAGACATCCTTCCACATGACACCAAGTCACCTCTCCAAATGTGTGTTATCCCTGGCTGGGGGTGCAGAAAGATGGGGCACAGACAGCACTGGATGGAGCCCTGTGCCCTCATGCAGCAAAGACTCCTGACACCGCCAAGGGAGAACTAGCCATGCACTAGGCGCCCCTCACTTGGGAATGTGTCCCTCCCTGCAGTGACAGAAACCTAATCTCCTAGGGTGATGAAGACATTGACAGTGCCAATAAAGCAAAGCAGCGTAACTCAGGCTGCTATTCTAAGAGTCGCAAGGAATACAAAGATGGCTTTGCAGGTCACCTCACACTCACTGACAAGGCTGATTTCAGTTAAGTGGAAGGATGAACCATCACAATACACACATGTGGGAAGCTACCATCATGTAACAGAACACGAAAGACATTCACAAAACCAATCTTTCAAATATATTTGGCCCATTTGTTTATCTGTTTCTCCTACAAGAATGATGATCCCTACTGCCAGTAGGAATTTCTGTGTTTGCTACTCACTGATATCCCTAGCAACCTCCAAATGCCTAGCATATTCTAATTGGTCAATGAATATTTGTTAAATGAACAAATTATGCCTATACAGACATTCAGCAATCAACTGTTATGAATGAATTAGGTCTGTGTGGACAGCATCCCCACCTAAATGCTGCAATAGCTTTCCATAGTCTTCACTTTCTTGTATAATTTCTTTGGAAATTAGTGACTGTCTTGTTTCTTCATCCATTTTGTTTCTGCATACTAAATAGAACCTAAAGGGCTTCAGAGATAACTCAGTGGTCTAAGCACCTGCCTATTCAAGTGCAAGGACCCAGGTTCGACTCCTGGTACTGCATGCCATGCCAGCCCCAACCCAAGTGCACCAAACCAGCCACCAAGACCTGGCGTGGCACACACCTATAATCCCAGCACTGGGGAGACTGAAACAGGAGGATCACTATGAGTCCAAGCTGTGTAGTTAAACCGTGTACCAAATACACAAAATTTAAAAAAATTAAAAAAATAAATAGAACCTAAGCTTTTAAGCAAAGTGGTTCTTGTTTTCTGTTTTACGTATTTCCTCATTATCAAATTAATATTATATACACATATATTTACACACACATATATACATACATTCAGAATAAACAACAGATAGCTTTATAATATTAGGAGATTTACAGAGAGCTCCATTAATTAAAAACAATGCACTTTGTTTTCTTTCGGTTATCCCTCTGCATCTGCTGTTTTCCCTACCTGCAAAACCCTCCCTAGGCTTCTCTGTAAGTCTAGCCTGTCTTGAAATCAGTCTCTCTAAATAACAACACTTCTTTTTTTTTAAGAACACTTCTTTGCAGCACTCAATACCAATCCTCTGATCTAGTCTGATTCCATAAACCCTAAACTCCTTGAGGGATGGCAGTATCTAGTATGCTGCTCTATTTCCCACTGTTATAGCAGGTTTGATAATGCTTCATTTGTTGAACTTAATGAATTTCAGTGAGACAGAAGAAATTTGAGGGTACAAAAATTAATGTAAAGCTGCAGAGATACAGAAACACATTTGCATATTAAATCACTAAGCATAAAACCTACCAGTAGTGTCTGTCCTTGAGAAATGAAGAAGTGGCCTGATACAACTATGGTGAGAACAAGATGTCCAGATTCTTCATTGGAATCAAAAACCTTAAAAAACAAGAGAAATATGTTTAAATATTTTCTATAATCCTGACAAAATTACTGTTCTAATAACCAAACGGGTATTCTCTTTCCTCTCATTTAGTCTGTAACCATTCCCTTTTAGCTCCAAGTTTCTTCTCTGTAAATATATAGCCTAGGCTATCAACTAGGCTTCTAAAAGGTAAAAATAAATACCAATGTTTTGAAACAAAAACAACGGCAGATTAAAAGCCAAGAGCTAGGGATGCATTAATTCTCAGAGCTTCAATCTTTCTTCTATAATATATAAATAATGCCTTGTAGAATTTTTGAGAGACTTCAGAGTCCCTTTTCCTCTAGCCAGATAATTCACATTCCACAACTCCTCGAAACCCAATGCCTTTCTGTGGATGATGTCTAGTTTGTTGGTCACTCAAGATTTGTTGCAGCAAACCTGAACATAATCCTCTTGGTGCCATCTAGTCACTTGGTTACGTGTGGTGGTGTAGCCTTCAGGGGTACCACAGGGCAACCCATAGTTCATCATCTATGTTTGTAGATCACTTTCCCTTTCTTCATCTTAAACCTAAAAACAAGACCTTAGATTTACCCCCTTTATATTTGATCTTGTTAGATTTGGACTAATCATTCCAACCTATTGAGCTGTCGTGAAGAACTGAGACAATGAAAGCAACAGGGAGGGTGTGACCAATACACACACCAAGAGTGGGTCTGGATCTTCAGTGGTGACTGTGTGGGCAGCCTTGGTATCATTAATAAGTGTACACAGAGCTTTCACCTAGACAAACTATATTCTGGACCACAGAATAAGTTTTAACAAATTTTGACTTCACTAAAAAACAACTGGATCAATAAATTCAATAAAGAATCAACATACAAAACTGGTATGATAGCATATCTACACAGTAACAGCAAAATACATAACAAAGAAATCAAGAAAATAAGCACTATAGCTATTTAAAAAAACTACTAAGGAAGGAATAAATTTAACCAAAAAAGTGAAGAAAGTACATTTCTACATTGAAAACTATAAAAAAATGAAAGAAAGTGAAGATGACACATATAAATGAAAGATATTCTATCACTGTGCCCTGGCAGAATTACTTTTGTTAAAAAATCCACACAACTCAGTGGCCTAGAGACTGGATGCCATATCCACACCAAAAAAGTAATCTTTTTTTTTTTAATTCCCTATCATTTTATTTTGAATTTCTGTATTATTTTTATTTTTTTAAAATTTTTAATAAGAAATAATATGATAGTTTCAAAACACATTAGTAGTGCATTCATAATAATTGATGCATTGAATATTATTGTCCTTATTGTAGTTATACAGAGCATATTGTGTAGACATGATAAATTTTCTAATCTATATTAGTAGGGGAGGAAAAAAAGAAACAACAACAACAAAATTTTATCTTCTCTTTGTACAAAGAGGAAGTAGTTGTATACATAGTCCAATGTTCCATAATTGTAGCGGGATACCGGTGAAACTGACAATGTTGGAGGCTGTTGGTATAAGCCTCTTACAGCTCATCATACTAACCTAGTTCTGCGTTCTATGCCTTGTAATTAAGCTTTTCTGCTGGGTGATCAAGGGCAAGTCAAGGCTAGACCTGTATAATAGATCATTCATCTTTTGTATCTTCCAGGATCAAATCCCCTCACGATTAACTTTAGAACCATGTACAGTGCTTTGTAGAGTTGTTGGCAGTGTCAGCCATCAGGATGAGTCACGGCCATTGCTTGACCAGTTTGCTCTCTGTGAAAGCCCAAGAGAATGTCCTCTCTCTAGGTGACTCTCCTTAGGCACACTATATTTCGTTTATCCTTTTCCTCTGAGGTCCTTTAATCTCCTTGAACAGAAAATTTGGGAAACCTCTGAGTTATAGGATGTTACAGCACAGGTTCTCTTATGTCCTGAGATGTAATCTTAAATCCAGATATAGTGTTACACACATGTAAGCCCAGCTATTCAGGAGACCGAGGCATGAGAATTACAAGTTTGAGGTCAGTCTGGGCAACTTAGTGAAACATTATCTCAAAAGAAAATATAAAGGGGGTATCACTGGAAAGGTAAATGAAAACCCAAAGCTATGAGAGTTAACGAGTTATCTCAGGCAGAAGGTTCCAGGCTCACTGTTTTTCAAATCTGTTATATTTCCTCATTTAAGAGGTATAAATAATGAACTCATACAGTTTAACAAGATCTAACTTAAGAACTTCTCAGGACTTCAGGAAAAATGGTAACTTCACAATATCCCTGCAGTCTTCCCTTCCCTCATCCAATCCAAGTAGACCTAAGTGTTGGGCTAAGGTCTCAGATAAAAGGAGTTGGTGTAAAGTGTTCCCTCTCTAGGAGGAAAAGCTCCCTGGGCAAAGACAAAGCTACTGCTCTTAGGAGAGCCTTACCTACAGAAATCAGTGGACCTCAAGAGAAGGAGCAGCACCAGACTATGTGTTTGGAAGCCTTTTCTACTCTCTCAGTCTCCAAGGAGTCAAAAGGCATCTGGAAAACTTCAGCAAGTCCTTCCTAATTCTCTGCAGTAGAACCAAAGGACCACGCTGTGCATCTTCCAACACTTAGCCCTTTGTCTGCCACCCCTGGCAGACTTTAAGATCCAGAGTGAAAAGACAGAAAAAATCACAACAAAAAAGCATCACTACTCATCCAACAGGCAAAGGCAGCGAAGAACAATCAGGAAACCCAGAACAGGCAGCTCCTAGAACAAACTTGCTAGAGGAGATCAACAGTTGAATCAAAATGGAGCTAAGATACTGTTTTATAAATATAAAAAAAATAACAGCTAATTGAAGATTTGGATGAACATTACTTAGAGCAAATTAATGGTCTGAAAGATCAAACAGAAAAAAATATTTAGAAGTGCAAGACAAAACCACAAAGAGAAAGAATTCTTGCATTACATTGTAAGATACATGGAATGAAGATTCAGAGCCAGAAGAACAAATGTTAATGACGGGTTAAAGGGAATAGAAGAAAACAGACTGAAGAAAAGTACTGCTTAAACAAATAATGCAAGAAAATATCCCACAACTGCAGAAAGATATGAGACTAAGTAAAGATGGTAAGGGGTCAAGTTCCAGTCATTAATGGGGTGGAAGAAAAATCAACAAACAGGCACATTCTGGTGAAACTCTTGAATTCCAAGCACAATGAAAGATTTTAAAAGCTTCTAGTGAAAAACAAAAATATCCTCCTTCAATGTTAGAGTATTCTAGGGAACTAATTCACTTTAAAAAGTGGTTAATAAAGGAAAAACACCAAGCATTCATCCTACCCGTCCCATATAATTCAACTACCAGGTAGCCTACAATAGATATAAGAAAGTTTTTCTTTAGAGAAATATTCCAGATAATAAGGACCCATATTGTACATCAATAGCTACATTTTCCTAAAAAGAGACATTATATAACTCACAGCAGACAGCAGACTAAGAGCTGCTTAGGCAAGTACAGAGACCAGGGTTTGATTCCTGGCACTGTAAGCTGGGTCAGTGCACACCCCCAGGTGCACTGAGCCGGCCATCAGAGACTGGGCATGGTGGCATTTGCCTATAGTCCTAGCACTGGGAAGGCTGAAAACAGGAGAATCAGTAAGAGTCCAAGCTGCATAGTGAGACCCTGTATCAAATACATTTTTAAAAAAAGAAGAAAAAGACCACCAAACCACTTAATAAGTAATTTCCCAAGAAATCAACCTGAATTTGATGAACCTGTAGATTAAACTATCAATTCATGAAAGATCAGATTAACATGTATCAAGATGCAATCAGCAGTATCCATGCTTTAAGAATCTCTGTAGAACTTCTCAAGAGAAAGAAATTCAACAAGCCTATAAATACATGAAGAAATGCTCCACATTGCTGTCAATTCGTGAAATGCAAATTAAAATAACACTTAGATACCATCTCACCCCAAAGAGAATGGCTATCATAAAGAAATCAACCAACAGCAAATGTTGAAGAGGCTGTGGGGAAAAGGAACACTTCTCCATTGCTGGTGGGAATGCAGACTGGTGCAATCACTATGGAAAGCAGTGTGGAGACTTCTTAAAAAACCAGAACTGGAAGTCCCATTCAATCCAGCTATTCCCCTACTGGGAATTTTCCCAGAAGAACTGAAAATATTATGTCATAATGACATCTGTGCACCTATGTTCATAGCAGCACAATTTGTGATAGCCAAATCTTGGAAACAACCAAAATGCCCATCATCTGAAGAACGGTTGAAAAAGATGTGGTATTTTTATACAATAGAATATTACTCAGCTATAAAGAATGATAAACTAGAAGACCTCATATATAAGTGGATGTATCTTGAACATATACTCATACGTGAAATAAACCAGACCTACATGTGTAAATATCGTATAGTCTCCCTAGTGTAAGAACTCAAAAGAAGAAATAAAAATGGAAAGGCACACAGTTGAATGGAAACCAGGACTAAAGTGTTAAACAATGAAATGACTGCAAACAGAAAAAATAGGAAATATGACAAGAGCAAAACCATGCACTTATATACACAGGATGAATTAGACAGTGACCCTAAGAATCACCAAAATATTTTTCACACTGAGGATAGCATTGAGTAACACTAAAATTATGCTTGGAATGCCTGTCATTCTTGTCTTTTAGATTTGTGCTGCTTCTAATGTAATTTCAGTTACTGCTATACTCTCTCTCAAGTAAATGTTTAGTTTACAATCATGTTGAGGAGGCTGTGGAGAAATGAGAGTAAGAGACTAGGAGAAATGCTGTAGGTTCAACCAGCTACAATTTTATATATACTTAGATTTCTAAGTGTCTGTGTAAAAATGTGTAACTGCTTTTATCACACTGTATAGGGATTTATTAGAATATCAATGATTGGTGGAAAATACCAATTCCAAGTTATAAGTGCAAGATGTTTGATACTCAGAAAGACAGTGATGTTTTAAGCTCAAGTACCTATGTTATAGAGCAATAGTACCACAAAGCTTCTCTTCTGGAGAGTTAAGAACCTAAGTTTGCAGACCAAAACTTAAGAGAAAAAGAAGGGCAACAAGGATTGCCAATATTTTGGCCCTAGCCCTTCAAGGTCAGTGAGGACTCAGGACATAAGAGAACCTGTGCTGTAACATCCTACAACTCAGTGGTTTCCCAAATTTTCTGTTCAAGGAAATTATGAGACCACAGAGGAAAGGGACAGATGAATTATAGTGTGCCTAAGGAGAGTCACCTAGAGAGAAAACACTCTCTCGGGCTTTCCCAGAGAGCAAACTGGTCAAGCAATGGCCGTGACTCCTCCACACGGCTGACACTGACAACAGTTCTACAAAGCACTGTACATGGTTTCAAAGTAAATCCTGAGGGGATTTGACTGACCTTGGGAGATAAAAGTTACATGTTTTGTTATACAAGTCTTGCTTTAACTTGCCCTTAACCACCCAGCAGAAAAGTGTAACCACAACACATAAAATGTAAAGCTAGATTAGCATGCTAAGCTGTACAAGGCTTAAATCAACAGCTTCTGACATGGCCAGTTCTGCCAATAATCCATTGTGATTATGAAATACTGGACTATACATACAACTACTTTCTTTTAGTTCAATGAGAAGAAATTTTTTATACCAACATCGATTAGAAAAATTATCATGTCTATACCCTGTGCTCTGTATAACTACTATGAGGACAACAATATGCATTGTATAATTATTGGGAATGTACTACTATAGTGTTTTTGAAAATGTCACATTAAAATAAAAAAAAGAATCTCTGTAGAACAACCTGGTTTCTTAAAAACAAAACAAAGCTGCAAGGAGGGGAAAGAGGCAGAGTCAAGGAAACATGCACAGGAAAGCTAATGATTAAAAAAATCCACCAATCAATCACAATGTGTGGTCCTGTTTAAGAGAATTATGAAGCTTCTGAGAGACCATCTAAAACTTGAGTGCTGACCAACTATTTTCCAAGGTTAAAGAATTGCTAATTTTTAGGGGACTAGGGATATGTTTTTAAGTCCTTTTCTTTTAGGGAAAAGTACTGAAATAATTACTGATTATGTAAGACTTGGTATTTACTTCAAACCAAACTTTGAAGAGGTAATTTTTTAAAATATAGTACTGGATATTGAACCCAGGACCTCCTGAATGCCTGGCAAGTGCTCTACCACTAAGCTACACATACACACACACACACACACACACACACACACACACACACACAATTTCTACATTATTCTTTGATTATGCTTGAGATTCTTTAACATAAAATAAGCTTTCATGTTCTTATTCCCAAGTATAAAACAAAGTTAAGCAAATCATTCCACTTACTACAAGAATACTATACTTAGGATTTAAATATAATGTGCTAATTCTACACAGAAACTCCTAAAATAATCCAAGTATCCAAGAGAAAAGACATTGCTTTTTTCTGACTCTTGGAAGGTA
>PVKN010007953.1:0-25783 GCA_004027915.1 Capromys pilorides
AGAGAGAGAGAGAGAGAGACAGACAGACAGACAGACAGACAGAGACACAGAGACAGAGATTTACGTAGGCTGTGAGACTGCTTAGTACCTTAGGCAAAGGAGGAAAATTAATCAGTGGAATAAAGCAGAGAATCACAAACTAGGTGATTGTCTACACAAAAACATGACCACTGACCTCACTGGAAAAGATGAGGCCCTGGCACGTCCCGCACTCTTCAGAAGGGCTTCCTTTGCAGCTCAGCAGCAGGTAGGGCGACAGCACAGGAGACAGGGTGACTCAGAGTCCAGGCTGATCCTAGCTCCCTACTTCCCACCTTCTTGTCATCCCCCATCTGGCTCCTGAAGGCTGAGTTCTAGCATCAGAAGCAAAGAGTCCTTCTAGAGAGCTTTCAAGGAGCTCCCACCAGGGAATAATGGAAACAACAATGTACCAGCTGCATTATTGTGTAACAATGCTCTGTGCCACTGTTAGTTGAAAATTATACATGTGTGTAGCTGGGCCTGATGAGGTGCACCTGTCGTCTCAGTGTTGTAGGTAGCTGAATTAGATAGAAACATTATAGATAGTTAGACAGGGCCAGGCCCTCAAGGAGACAAGATGGAAGACAAGGTGACTTTACAACTTGGAAGAGACAAACAGACCCCTGCTGTGAGCAGACCACAAGACAAAAGAGAAAACAAATGTAGCCACATACTTCCCTAGGAATGCTGCTGAGGGGTCTATGCAGGGACCAGGAAGTGACGCTCAAGATGGACCAGAGCTCCCCTGAGGAGAACCATAGCCATCCTCAGTGACAGGAGGTTCTTCAATGATGAGAACAGCAAAGCCAGTGTGAAAAGCTTCTCCAGGAGAGTCAGAGTACACCATCTTCCCTTCCAATTCTCCTTTTGTGCTGTTGGTAACAGTCCTCAGGAGAGCCTTTCACACCCAGCACCACACTGACTCAGCTCAGTGGGGTGTTACAAGTAAACCATAAGTTAATCTTCCACAGTGAGCAAATAAATACATACAAATTTTAGATGGGCTAGCTTATTGCAACCATAGACCACATACTCCAGCCATTGGTCCTAGGTTAAAAACTTTTTTTTACATAAAAATTCAACCTTGTTGAACACAGGAATGGATGAAATTTTGAATTAATTATTTTTACTCTTTGGTTATTAGTTTTGTTTTTTTTTTGTGTGTGTACCGGGGATTGAACTCAGGATCCTGTGCTTGCCAGGCAAGCACTTATTCTACTGAGCTATCTCCCCGGCTTGGTTTTAGTTTTGAAGCTATCTCATCCATGGTAGAACATACTAACTGGTACTATACAAAGATGCTTGTCTACTACTTCAATTCTACAAATTCTCACTGCATGCTCCTATACTGGAAAATGTAGCCAACTGTAACACATTATTGGTATTTATGAACCTAAACCTATCTGAAAACAGAAAAGTTACCATAAAAGTACTAAGCATGTTTCAGCTCCATTACCATCTTATGTGTCTCCTGTCATAGGTGTGACCCTGTCTTTGATCAAAATATTGGTGTGCAGTCTACAATTGTACATATATGTAGGTGAACATACCTAATAGTTTTGCTTCTCTGGTGAAGCCTTGCACAGATGAGGGACATAAGAGATGAAGAACATATAAATGTTCATTGTATTATTCTTTTTGGGGGGCTTAGCACAATTATTTATTAATAATTTTAGAACCTTCATGATGTTCCTGTGCTCTCCTTGGATGAGGTATCTACACAGGGGACTTGATGACACTGTCCCCTGAGTTTTATGGGTCTCTGTTATCCACCAACCCAGGGACTGAGAAGCTATCCTTATTGTTCTGTGATACATGTCATGCTGAAGGAATCTTGAATTATTAGTCCTCTATACACAAGGCTAGGCCTCTGGAGGGCTCTAATATTTCAAAAGGGGAAAATGTACAAAAACCCATGTTTGTTGAGACGGGGTCTCCCTATGTAGTCCAGGCTAGCTTTTAACTTGCAGCAGTCCTGCTGTTTCTGCCTTCTAAATGTTGGGATTAGAGCGTGCGTGCCCAGTTTACAGTGTTTTATTAAAGGTTAAGACTAGTATATGAAAGATATAATGGTAGGAAGAATTTACATACAACCTTTCATTGCATTATTCTTTTATATTTTTTTAAAAAAATGTGTTTAGTACAAGGTCTACAGGGTCTCACCACAGATTGGACTCTAGTGATCCTCCTGTTTTCAGGCTCCCAAGCACTGGGATTACAGATGCGCACCATCACGCCCAGTCTCAGTTGCTGTCTCAGCATGCCCCAGGAGGTGAGGACCAAACCCCGCCCCTGTGCCTGCCTAAGCAGGCACTTTAGTCTGTTGAGCTATCTGGCCAGCCCTCATTGTATTGTTATTCAACTTTCTCCTAGGCTTGACCTTTTGAAGTTTTGACGTAAAATGCTGGGGATTTAAAAAAAAAAAGAATTCTAACCTCAGTAGAAGAGTAAATTCAACTGGCTAAGAGGTAAGAAAATCTGCTAGGAGTCATGGACGTGCAACCTGCTGTCTCTCTATCTCTGTATCTATCATCTTTTATTTATTTATTTTGAGACAGAGTCTCCCTTCATTGTCCTGGTTGGACTTGAAATTGCGATCCTCCTGCCTCAGCCTCCCATGTGCTCAGATTGCAGGCATGTATGCAATGCTTGGGGAGGGACAAGTAATTCAAAGTAAAAATGGCATACAGCTTTACTTTGGTGGAAAACTGGCTGAAGGGCATACATGTCCTGCAGGGCACTCTGCACACCAGTGTGTGCATTCATTCTCTGCTGGTGCCCCTGCCCTGACAATGTTTGCCATGCTTCACACTTGGTTCAGATCTGCTGTCCTGCATTAAGGTCATGATGTCACCGCTTCAGTTCAGTTTCTTTAAAAGAAGCAAGAAGAGGAAGAGGAATAAAAACTGACAGCATGGCCAGTGGAACAAGGTAAAATCCCCATTGCTGGGGTTGGTTCTAAGGCTGCAGTGACTTTCATTTTCCTCCTGTAAATCCACCTCTTGGCCTAGATTGCCTTCCTGGTGAGTGTGGCCCAGGCCTTCATTTCTGAGGGTTCTGACTCCTGAGTCATGGGCCCTTTGTATGCTGGGCAAAGTGGCCCCTTGTGGACATACGAGGTTTGATCAAAAGATACAGTGAATGCTTAACTTAAAAAAATTGTTTACAGCAAAAGACACATTGCCGTTAGTCCTCAAAGTACTCTAAATACTCCCCCTTACCCTTCTCCAATCTTTCTTGACAATGTCTGTTTACTGTAATAAGTTTTATTTTATTTTTATTTTTATTAAGTTAGTTATACATAATGATCACACTCATCATAGGGGAATTTGTACCTGTACGTGATGTATCTTGATTCTTTTATTTTTCCCATTCCCCTCCCATCCCTTCAACCCCTTTCCCTCTCTCATTTACAAAAGCTTCGTTTCTGTTTTTCTCCTATTCTTTTTTTTCCTTTCTTTTCCCTTTCTTCCTTCCCCCGCCCCCCAGTTCCCCTTTCCATTTAAGCAGGTTTTTCTATTTTATGATATCTATCATATGTTTTGGTTCTTACTTGGACTTTCAGTTATGTTTCTGTCTTTGTAGACATTCACCATGTCTTTGCATCACCCTGGCAGCGTGGAGGATGGAGAACCGCAGGGCACCAGGGCAATCCCTGCTGTGCAGATCCCTTCCTCCTGCTCTGTGCTACAGCACAGTCCCCTCGTATCTCCTTGCGATACTCAGGGCCAATCACCTCTGCCAGGACACCCACTGCACAGTAGCGTGCAAGCCTGTGGTAGCCAGAATGCGTGGCTAAGTATGGGGGAGGCTTCTGAGCACCTTTTTAGCTCCATATTTCCCCTTTCAATTTCTGAGGATGAACATCTAGTAGCTCACCCTACCCCTGGTTTTCTGGTCACTAACCTGTCCCAGTGCCCAGCTTTGAATCTATTGCCTATTTGCTTATTTTAACTTGGTGAGGTTGGGAGGCCTGGAGGGGACCACAAGCCACAATTTTGGGGGCTAGGACTGCCTCACCAGCAAGGCTTTGCTCTCTTCCAAGGGGCATAGGTGCCATGGCATTGGACATCTAGCGAAGTGGCCTCATGGGGCAGGCTTCAGCTGCATATCCCCTTGGTCATCCAGGCAGTTCATAAAGAGCTTACAGACCAACAAACTGTTTGCCAGGAAGGGAAATAAAAATGAATGTAATTATTTGTATCGAAAATATGTATTGCGAACAACCAGTTGGGGGCCCTCCTGTCTCTCAGGAGCTATTCCTGTTCTCTATTCCCTCATTCCTATCCCCCATTACTTTTCTCTGCCCAAGAACTGGTATTACAGGCATGCACCACCAATTAATTTTCAAGAGCCCCTCCTTTGAGCTCATAAGGCTTTGGGGAGACCTCCAGAGATGAACTGGAATGGACAGGGTATGATGTTACACAACTATAATCCAAGCTATCCAGGAGGCTGAGGCAGAAGGACCACAAAGTAGAGACCAACGTGGGCAATAAATTTTCCTACAGAAGGAGAAGGAGGGAGGGAGGGAGGAAGAGAGAGACAGAGACAGAGAGACAGACACAGAGAGAGACAGAGAGACAGACACAGAGAGAGAGTAACGGCGATCTAAGTGACTGCCTGACAAGTGCAAGGTCCTGAGTTTGATCCCTGATACTGTATGCCAAGACTGTTCCAGAACTGGGCATGGTGGGGAAAGTCCCAGCACTGGGGAGGCTGAGACAGGAGGGTCACTGTGAGTCTGAGCTGCTTAGCAAGACCCTGTACAAAATACATACATACATACAATGCCTGATAATTGTCCTTCCCCTTGAGATTTTTGTACATAGACTATTGTTAATCTAAACTCCCTGATTCTATGCTTATGTACTTTATTTTTTGAACCCAAATTTTAGTTTTCGGTATATGCTATCGCATATCATTTATTTATTTATTCCACATCTGGCATTGAAGACAAGTGCTGTAACCACAGAGCTACACCTTCAGCTCTTTTTTTTTAAAAAAAATTATTTTGGGGGTCGGCTAGATAGCTCAGCAGATTCAAGCACCTGCTTATGTAGACACAGGGGCTAGGGGTTTGATCCCACAGCATGCGGTGCCAGCCCTGTCCCCGAGGCACACAGAGACAAAGACTGAGACTGGGCGTGGTGGTGTGTGCCTACAATCCAGTGCTTGGAAAGCTGAAAACGGGATCACTACAAGTCCAGTTGTGTAATGAGACCTTGTAGACCCTGTACTAAACACATTAAAAAAAATTATTTTTTATTTTGAGACAGAGTCTTGTTTAACTGCCCACGTTGGTCTCTACTTTGTGGTCCTTCTGCCTCAGCCTCCTGGATAGCTTGGATTATAGTTGGTAACATCATACCCTGTCCATTCCAGTTCATCTCTGGAGGTCTCCCCAAAGCCTTATGAACTCAAAGGAGGGGCTCTTGAAAATTAATTGGTGGTGCATGCCTGTAATACCAGCTCTTGGGGGGCTGTAAACAGGCAGATCACTATGAGTCCAATTGAATAGTGAGACCCTGACCACCCTGTAGACCCTTCCCTAAAAAAAAAAAAGAGGAAAAAAATTAATTGGATTGTGGGTGTGTTCTCTCTAAATTTGATGACAGGATGTGGGGGCTGGGCAGAAGAAGGGGGTCACAGGGGCATGGCCTGGAAGGGTGCATCCTCCGTCCACTGCATGACACAAACAGCTCTCCCTTTCCTACACCCTGCAGCTGTGCTATCAACTGTGCAAGGACCAAGACTTCTAAAACATGAGCCAAAATAAAACTTTCCTCCTTTAAGTTGTAGGTTTTGAGCATTTTGTCCCAGAGATAGGAAGGTCGCTAAAACACCACCTTAGTATTTATCTTTGTGACACTTTCTTGTGTGCTTTGGAGACATCATTTTGCCCTGCTGCAGTATTTGAATTTCTTTATTTTATTTTTTGTCTTTTTGAGACAGAGTCTTATTCTTTTTGAGAGAGGGCCTCAGCTCAAGCTGGCCTTGAGCTCACTTTGTAGCCCAGGCTGGTCTCAAGCTCCCAATAATTCTATCTTAGCCTCCCAAATGTGGGATTACAGGTGTGTGCCACCAGTCCAGCAAGAAGTAGGCTGTGATGCTTGTCCTCTTGCATCTTAGATGTGATCATGAACCTGGAAAAATGGAAATGCCCCAACTGTCCCCACTCACCTGCCACCATCGACTCTGTACACTCACCCACGGGCCCCTGAGGTCCCCAGGGAATCACAAGCACACATAGTCCATATGTATGCAGGGGACCCTGCCAGGGTGGTTGGGGCAGGGGACTGGGCTGTTGGAAAATTTAATCAGTCCAGCACTGGCCCTGCATATTGTGTGTGTGTGTGTGTGTGTGTGTGTGTGTGTGTGTGTGTGTGTGTACAGGGTCTTACTATGCAGCTTGGACTCCTAGTGATCCTCCTGATTTCTGCCTCCCTAGTGCTGGGATTACAGGCATGTGCCATCATACCCGGACTCCATCCCTGGCTCAGGGCACCTGAGGGCAGGTCCAGTGCGGCACATGGTGCCAGGGACTGAACCCTGGCCCCTGCGCTTACCTAAGCAAGCGCTTAGTCTGCTGAGCTATATCACCAGCCCCTGACCCTGCATCTCTTAAAAGCCCCAGAGTGTTCCTGGCATTTGAGCAATACTGGGCCAGCTTGGAGTCATGGGTGTCCTTTCTTATGTCCAGCCTTGAGGTGTAATGTGGATATCAGCATGGCAAAGACCTATGTGATACACCTGGGGAAGGAAGAGCAGGAACCCTGTCTCTTACTCTGTTCACACAAGAGGGTTACAGGTGGTCTGTGAGATGGGTGGGCAGGCAAAAGACCATGGAGAGATAGGTTTCTATCACCAAAGGAGCTGAAGAGTAGAGAACCACAGACCAAGTGCAGTGAAAATGCCCAGGGCCAAGTGGATGCCTAGTTTAGTTCACCCCTGTGTTGCCTGGGTGCCTCCTTCTCGAGCCTCTCCAGGGTCACATTGGCTTCATGCCCACTGGCCCTGCTTTTGTATGTACATGGGAGGCTCTGGCACTTTACGGGGTATTCAGGTCATGTACACCTGTGGATTGGTTCTGAAAACTGGGTTATTGCTTATAGTTTATGGCAGCTCTGCAAACATCCCTGCACGTACTCACACACTGCCCCTATCCACCTGCATGCCTCAGCTGCAGTGCCAGACTGCCCCCACTCAGCCCTGCCACCAGCTGCTCTGTACACTCACACCTACGAGCCCTGAGGTCCCCAGGGAGACACCAGCACACTGTGTGCGGGGGACCCTGCCAGGGTGCTCAGGGGAGGGGACTGGGCTGTTGGAAAGTTTAATCAAGTAGGGACCGTTAACAGCTGCAGGGACACCTTAGAAACAGTGAGCCTCAAAAAGGACATGCTTATAGAATCTGTTTCCATGACCTATGAGGACTTTTCTGAAAATAGCCCATGGTTCTCTGCTGTGGCAAAAGTAACAGCTTCCATAGGCATCCTCAGCCCAGGGAGTCCTGTGCATTTCATCCTCCACATGGGACATGTCATCCTCCACATGACACCCTGCCAGACCACGTGGTGCTGCTGTGTGTACACACAAACCCATACAACTGCTCTCTTGAGAAAGTCTTCAGGTGACGGGGGCTCTATCTGCCCAGTAGTCACTTTCCCTGGGGTAAGTTGGACCATGCTGCTTAGCAGAGCTCTACAGCCTGTCATGGTGCCTGCCACACACCATCAGACACGTGAACTGTTGGTGTGGTGAGAACATTTGCTCCCTTCCTTTTTCCTGCCCACAGCTGCTGGAGGGGTTTCTGAGTGGGTGGATATGGTTCATAAGGACATTTTTTTCACACCTCTGTACTGTGTCTGCCTTCAGCTCCTTCCCATCTGCAGATGCAGGCCCTTTTGAGGTTCCTGCGAGGTGTCTCAACTTAGCAAAAGAATGATTGGAGCATCCTGTTCAGCATCCCAACCTCCCCTGCCTGGATGCCCTCTCCTCTCCATCAGCCAGGTCCTCGTCATCTATGATGGCCTCTCAGTTCCTTAGGTGTCCCCAACAAATGCTTCTTTCCTTTGGGCCTGAATGTAAAGGGATAATATTGGGGCTGTGTGTGTGTGTGTGTGTGTGTGTGTGTATGTGTGTGTATGTGCTGGGATTGAATTTAGGGTATGGTGCTCATGCTTTACTACTGTTCTACATCCCTAGCTCCTGGGATCTTTGCAAAGAACTTTTTTTTTTGATGGTGGTACTAGAGATTTGCATCCAGGGTCTTGTGCATGCTAGACAATCTTTACCTTGAGCTATAAATTCCCAGCCCTTGTTAATTTTTATTTATTTATTTTTTAAAGTTAGTGCCTTGCTATGTTTCCCAGGTTGGCTTCAGTCTGGCAATTCTCCTGCCTCAGCCTTCTGAGCAGCTGGGGTTCTAGGTATGTGCCACCACCTCTGGGTAGGGAAGACTTTACATTTCTTTGACTCACCTCTGCCTAGGAAGCTGCAGCACTCTTTGGTCGCTGTGCAGCTTTATGCTCATGGTTCCCCTTGTCCCCTGCAGGGTGCATAGGGTCAGGACTGTCACAGGCTCACCCTGAGTGCTCCAGCAATGACTGCCCCTTGGCCCTCAGCCCCAGCCCAAGCCCGTTTCAGAGGCTCTGCCTCCTGGGCTCTACACACTAGATTCAGCTTGGATGTGGAGAGATAGAGGATGCCGTAGGCTGGCAGCCTTGGTGTGGAAGAAAGAAGGGCTTGGTTGGCTGCGGATATGGTCAGGTGGGCAGAAAAGGAGAAGGGAACAGGCGAAGCTGTGGGGCAAGAGTTTTTGGTGTTTGCTGGGAAATCACTCACCCCTGTGTTTCCTGCAAACTTGAGGACATCTGAGTGAGGACATCTCTGTGTGGCAGTTCAGTGAGGCTAGCAGGAGACCAGCTGCATCCATGCTAAAGCCCAAACTGACGAGGAGCATGGCCCCACTTAAGCCTCCAAAGAAGGAGCCCCAATCCAAGGACCTACTGACCCTGGAACATGTGGCCACAGAGAGAGTCCTTGTTTGGGTGCCAGTTTTTGAGTTAATAATATCCCTTAGTAGCTGGGTGTGGTGGCACACACCTGTAATCCCAGCACTTGGGAGGCTGAGGCAGGAGGATCAGTGTGAGTTCGAGACCAGCCTGGGCTACAAAAGTGAGCTCAAGGTCAGCCTGAACCGCATAGGGAGACCCTGCCTCAAAAAGACAGAATATATATATATATATATATATATATATATATATATATATATCCCTTATTGCCAGCTAATGAGGTCCACAATCTCCCAAACTAGGGTATGGTGAAGGATAAATAGGAGGCAAGTGTAATGATTTCAGGGTTCTAGGATGATCAAAGCCCTTTCACACATTCTTTCAGGGCTAAGACCAAGACCTTCTCTGCATGGCCCATATTTATTTAATTCTCAGAAGGGAGGGGAATATTCCAGAAGGGTGGAACTGCTTAAGAGCTTCTCCAAGTTAATCCACCCAGAAGTAACAGGTCTGAGTCTTTAGCTAGTTGAGGTTGGATCCAGATGTCCTTGGCTGTGACCTTGTCTTATCCTTTTAGGCTTCATAGCTTCAGTCCCCTCAGTAGGGACCAGTGACTCATAGAGATTCACTTACTATGAGCCCACTGCCCATCTCAAGACAGGAGTCTAGGCCTTGGGCAGACTCACAAACATGGGAAGCCAGTTGGTTAATTTAAGTCCTGTTCAGAGGTGCTTTGTAGTCTCCATCACTACTGAAAACTCCCAAGTGATGAAGAACTACGGCTAGTCCGATGGAACCTCAGCATAGTGGATTGACTGGGCGATGGTCCAGGGTCAGCTGGGCACACAGTTCCAGCTAACCATTGATGAACTGACAGCCAGGAGAGTAGGAAGGGTGAATTAAGGCAGATAACCAGAAGGATAGGTGTTTGGATCTCGGTAGTATGAGGTCAGATGGGGTCTAGGACACTTCAAGGTAAGGGACACAGTTGCCCAGCCCCCACTGCCTTGCTGTGGACCTCAGTGTCTCTCCCTTGCCCCTCTGGGTCTGACCCAGGGATGCCTTCCGGTTCACTGAGCCCATCTGTCAGAGACTTACTCGCACCTTCCTCTTTTTTGTGTCTGGAAGTCAGAAGGCAAAGTGCAATCACAGAGTGAACACCGAGCCTAAGACTGAGAGACACAGTGGCCAAGGAAGCTTGGTGCTGGTGAATGAGAGGGGTGGTTGGCAGGGGTACAGGTGCTGAAGACCATGGCTGAGGCCATCACCTATGCAGACCTGCGGTTTGTGAGGGCTCCTCTGCAGAAAAGCCTCTCGGGTCGGTTAGGACCGGGTAAGAGGAAGGGGCCTTCCTAGGTCCTGCGTTCCTAACCTCTTCGACGACGGACATTCTTGACACTCTGCGGTTCCTCTTCTATGCAGAGGCAGGAGACTACGAGGGTGAGGACGCCGATGGGGAACTCACCTACGAGAACGTCCAAGTGCCTACAGTCCCAGGAGGGGTGGGTTTGGCTTCCTCTGGGCTAGGGGACAGAGCAGGTAAGGGAGCCCGGGAGTGTGTTCTGCGGGGGTCTTGGGCAGGGGAGACCGGGAAGGAGGGCGGTTTGGGGAGAAGAGAGGAACAAGAACAGGATAAAAGGGAGCCAGGATAGAAGACAGCCTGTTAAGGCGGGAGACCTTAGTGGGGTGATGGGTGCTGGTCGATGGATTGGACAGCCCTGGGGGAGATGGGTTCTACTGGGAAACTCGGAGGTGGAGCAGAGAAAAGAGGGCGAGAAACAGATGAGAGCAATGGGCCTGGGTGTGGGCGGCAGGTAGTGGGCTGAAAGGTGGGTGACGGGGTTGGGGGTGAGCAGAGAGCATCCGGGGCACCGGGGACTCCTGAGCAGGTTCAGAGGGCAACGCGGGCAGTTCGAAACCCGGACATAGAGGTGGGCGGGTGAGTGTGGGGTGTTCCCCGGGGCTTCCCACGTTCTCACGGGACGCCCACCTTCCGCAGGGGTCAGTTCGGAGCAGACGGCTGTGTCCTGGGGCTCCGTGACGTCGCGGGCGGCCGCACGTATTCTCCCCTGTGGGTGTCTCCCCTCCTGAGTCCCTCACTTGCCCAGCCCTCTGTGAGCGTGTGGGGCGCCGGCGGCGGACCCGAGGCGCTCGCGCCAGTCCCTATGGGGCCAGCCGCGCGACCTGGTTTCCACCCTGCTCGGCCTTTATCCTAACAGGTGGATGGGATCACAGCCCGCCCCCTTGCGGATGACCCCCCTTCACACATTCGTCTCCTGAACCCTTTCCCTCTCCCCTCCCTTCTGGGGCAGTGCCTCTCAGTCTGTACCACGTACAGTCCCGCGCTCTTGGCCCAAAGCACCCCTAATTCCTACTTGCAAAACATCCACTGTCTGACAAAAGCCGCAAATGCCCCTTTGCTGCTCCCTGAAGGTGCCCGCGGAAACTTGCTAGTGCTCATCCTCTCAATCTAATGACGCCCACCCCATCTCTGTCCCCAAGGTCCCACCAACTGCTTGCAACATCTCCTGCTTGGCCTGCTCCTCACCTGCCTACTGCTAGGGGTGGCCACCATCTGCCTGGGAGTGCGCTGTGAGTATGGCTGCCCCTTTTCCCACACTCCTCAAACACCTTCTCGCCTGTGTCTCTGAACTGCCTACCCTTTTTAGGGACCTCAGTCACTGTCCCCAACAGGCTTGCTTAGGTTCTGGCTGCCAGCCTGGTCTGTGCTACAGTGCCCTGGCCTCCTAAATCATCCTTACCTAGCACAGTGCCTGCTTGAGCTTTAGGCTGCCAGGTTTTATAGGCCGGCTTCTTAGAGAGAAAGTTTCAAGAAGCAGAGAAAGGGCTGGTGCTGCTGTCTTAGAGCATGAGGGCACCTCTCTTTTTATGGCCAAACAGATCTGCAGGTTTCTCAGCAGTTCCAGCACACGAACACAGTTCTGGAAGCCACAAACAGCAGCCTGTGGCAGCAGCTCCGCCAAAAAATAACTCAGCTGGGGCAGAAGGAAGGGGACCTGCAAGAGTCCAAGAAAGAGCTGGCTCAGAGTCAGGAAGAGCTCCAGGAGGAGCAGAAGGTTCACCAGGTTGCCAGGGACCAGCTACACACCTGCCAGGTGGACGGGGAGAAGATCAAGGAGACCTTGAAAGGGGAGCAGAAGCAGAGGGAGGCCTTGGAGCAGAGGCTGAGCACCATGAGGGACACACTGAAGCCCTTCTTCACATGCTCCTTAGAAGGTATCTGCTCTGGAGGGGGGAATGTGAGGGAAGGACCAAAGTGAGGAGACTGGAAAGGGCCTGTCAGTTCTTGGACTGCTGAGTCCTTTGGGAAAGGGGCGGGGAGCTAGAATGGTGGTTGACATGAGCTATGCAGCCTTGGTCTAAGGGAGAAGGGTCATGTTGCACACTAGATTTGGGGGGACTTACTCTGCTCTAAGGCAGATCATACAGGAGTTGAGGGTGACACCAAGCAATCTACATTACACTGTCCAAAGCAGTTTGGCAAACTCATGTTTCATCATGAGTTGATATCAGTGGTAATGAGCTGGGAATTCCTTGGATTAGATGTGAGGTTGCTGGGTTGTATACTTTTCTGAAGACAAGAGTCAGCCAGGCGCATTGTAGTGCATGCTGGTAATCCTAGCACCTGGAAGGCTGAGGTAGGAGGATAGTCTTGAGTTCCAGGCCAGCCTGGGTTACATAGTGAACTCAAAGCCACCTGAACTACATAGTGAGACCTTGTCTCAAAAAAAAAAAAAAGGCAAGGGTCATAGGTCATAGCTTTAATTCCCTCTTTAATAATTTAAAATTTAGTTTTTATTAGTATACTATTAGTATATGTTTGTGAAAGATGACAGCTACATTCATTTTGGGGAGCTGGTTCATACACATATCAAATCTAGATCATTTCATTTTGCTATGTAGTTCAGACTGGCCTTGAGCTCACTTTGTAGCCCACACTGGCCTTGAACTTGCAGCAATTCTCTTGCGTCGACCTCTAAAATGCTGGGCATACAGGTGTATATGCCACCATGCCTGGCTATTTTGCTCTTTAAGTTATTTATATTATGGGCCTCTCATATTAGAGAACCTATGTGATATTTAACCTTCTGTGTCTGATTTATGTCATTTAGTATTATGGTCTCAAGAGTCATTCATTTTCCTACAAATGATTCAGATTTATCTTTCTTTGTGACAGAATATTACTCGATATTAACTCAAACTACCCTGAGATTCCCCAGAAGGTTAAAATATACTGACTGACAGCTGGGCTTGGTGGCGCACGCCTGTAATCCCAGCACTTGGGAGGCTGAGGCAGGAGGATTGGTGTGAGTTCAAGACCAGCCTGGGTTACAAAAGTGAGCTCAAGGCCAGCCTGAACTGCATAGCAAGACCCTGTCTCAAAAAGACAAAAAATTAAAGATATACTGACTAACACAAAGTGTAGTCTGGATGTGGGTCAAGGCAGCTGAAGTTACTGGACCTCTCTGGCACTCACAGTGGTGTGTGTGTGCGTGTGTGTGTGTGTGTGTGTGTGTGTGTGTAGGAGGTTGGTTGAGATGGACTCTGCCATCTTCCACTTTGAAAGCAGAAGCCTGGCCAGTAGGCAGGGGTGGGAGAAAGGCTACCTGAAAGGGAAAGGCTATGCTGGAGTAAGCTGAGGCTCTAGCAAGGGTACAGGGTCGAACAGGGGGCATCTAATGCTCTCCCCAGGCTTGAGGCAGCAAGATCATGTGCACACCCAGCCCTCCGCTCCTGAACCTTCTGATCCTCTGGACCCTCAGCTCCATGCCAGTGCTGCCACCGTTCCCGCAGCACATCCTAGGTCTCAGTACCCCATCGTGCTCCCCTGCTGAGAGGTTGGCTGTGGACTGCTGCTCTCATCACAACTGCCTCACCCTCCATGCCTCTGCACACTTCTTGTACTTCATGGAGGCCTCCGGGGTGCAAACTCCCCTGTTCTGCCTTCCTGTCAGCTGTCACCTGTCTTTACTTCTGTCTCTTGCTCTTGGAGTTTCATCACTTAGCTACTTACTTTTTGTTCCTTGTCCTTCTGATGCACTGGAATCATAAAAACTCTATCCTGGATGAACCTAACCAACCACAGTCCAGACTTGCACTAAGAAGTGACAAATTGTGCAACTGATCAGTTTAGTGCCACTAAAACTGTAGAGCCTAAGGCCCCCTGGCAAGCTCTGCAGTGGCTAGTTTACACTCCATCATAATTGCCCCCATCTCCTACCACATGAAACAACAACTCCTTCCATTTTCCATCACCAAGTATACATAGCCTTTTGCATTTTTGCCTATCTTATTTATTTATTTATTGAGCTAGGATCTTGCTAGGTAGCCCAGGCTGGCCTTGAACTTGAGGTGGTCCTCCTGCCTCAGCCTCCCATGTTCTGGGATTATAGGTGTGCACTGCCACAGCCAGCCCCTCCTATATTGCACAGAAATAACGGAAATAGCTTTCTGAGTATTTCCTTAACTATCCCTCCATTCCCTACTCAAACACAATCCATTCTTCATATTGGAGCCAGAATAATCCTTTAACAACACAAATCTGATCATGCTGTCATAGTCTAGAATGTGTCATCCTGGTAATTTCAGTATGTTAAGATGCTGAAATACATATTATATGTTCCAGATATACCAGATACTTGATATATAGCTAGTGAGCAAAATTCTTCTAGTTAAACCCTACTTGGCTTTCCCTTCCTTATAATATAAAAATATAAAATCCTCGAATGGCTGCTAGGGACCCTCCTTACCCTGGAGTGTGTCACATGTCCTCTGAGCCTCTAATATCCCATCGTGGCCACATCAGTTTCTATTCTTTTAAGTCACCACAGGACAATATGTCAAGGGGGAAACTGGCAGAGGGAATGAGAAAATGAAGATCAGAGAGAGGGAGCCCGTGGACAGAGGATTTTTGAGTGATGGAAGTAGGACTGATGGGTAAAAGCAATGAAGGGAGGTGGGCTGGAATCAGGAGCTCAAATTAGGCTGGGGGGGTGTTACAAAAATCAGTTATTTTTTAGGAACAGTCAGGACTAGAAAACAAAGAAATTTTGAGGAGAGAAATGGAGAGTGCTCACAATTTAGCAAAGCAGGAACCAAGAATGTCTGCTTGTGAAAGGTGAAGAGAGGAGATAGCCTCTAGCTGGTTGTGGGTTTTTTTTTTAATTTTTATTTATTTATTTATTTGTTTGCTTGTTGTGTTTGTTTGTTTATTTATTTTGTGGCTGGCTCAACCTGCCCTGGTGGTGGGGCTGGCACAGCATGTGGTGCCGGGGATCGAACCGCAGTCCCTGCAGTTGCCTGAGCTTTCCTAAGCAGGTCCTTTAGACCCCTGAACCTTCTCGCCGGCCCCTGGTTGTGTTTTGAATATGCAGCAGGGAATGCTTTAGGTAGCATGGGATGAATGAATGAGAGACCTACTGACCACTTACCTACAGATGAAGGTAACCAAAACATTGGAGTAAATAGTGACATTTCAGAAACTGAGGATAGTAAAACCAGCCCTATTAAAACAAACCTCCCAGATTGTTATGAAGTAATGTTGACTGTTTAGGATTTTACTAAACATATACAAGTATGGCATTTTGAGGGGAGGCAAATAAAAATGATTGCGAAGATCAAGGACTAGAAGGCACTGAGAGTAGAGGTGAGGGAATATTGTTAGCAATACTGTTAAGCAGTTGCTTTCATCCCAAGTGCTGCTGTTACACTTTCTCCTTTGTAGATAGCTGCTGCCTGAAGGGATGGACACTGCACCAGAAAGGCTGCTTTTACTTCTCACCTACTAAGAAAAATTGGGATGAGAGCAATAATCATTGTACATCTCTGTCCTCCAAGCTGGCCACCTTCCATCAGTCTTCACATTATTATTACAGTTATGTAAGCATACCCTTCTCTCCAGACAGACGTGGGTACTGTTAGGTAAGGGGAGGTATGTGAGGAAGGGCACTGCACACCTGGCATGCATACCAGGCCTTACATTGCTGTTCCATAGTGGAGAGTGATAGTCATACTCTCTGCCACTAAACTTGGAAACAGCCTGCTCTTCTTAGCCCCATGTTCCAGGTGGCTCCTACTAACTGATTACAGCTGGCATGAGAGTGGAAACTCCTGACTCATCTCTGCTTTCATTTATGTCTTGGCTTTCTGGTCAGCCCACTGGGTTTTTTTTTTTTTAATGGTTCTTTGACTCTCATGGTCTTTCAGACAGACAAATGCCAGTCCTGGGGGGCTGGGTGGAAGAAACTGGTTCCCTGGAACCACAAAAGTCCACAGAATAACTCCTTCCAGGGGATGGCAGAAATTGCTACCCACTTGGGAGTCGAACTAAAGGATGTCAATTGAAGGAAGCAGAGACAGCTCACTAGTGAGCTGGCATGTGCCAACCACTGGCATAGCCCTCTTGCCAAAGCGCACAGACCTTCTCCTGGGCTTTCGATTTCTTTCATATTCTCATTGTCCTCCGCTTATCTATGTTCTCTCTGAATCTTTCCTCAGCAGTATCTCCCCAGAGACTTTAATGAATTTTTGTCAGGCGGTGGCTCAGATTCATACTGGGTTGGCCAAGACTTTGATAGGGCCTTGAAGAGGAGACAGACTGATGATAAATCATCTTGGTAAGTTTGTGAGCACTTTGGGTACATTCAACTTCATAGTCCTCTCATAAAGACATAGTAATACAATCTCTTCCCATGTACTACTCCCAAAATTCTACCATTAATGTTATAATTGCCTATTTGCTTCTTCTATTTGATTAATAACTCTTTACGGCATTCTATTTTATTCCCAGTACCTAGAGATCCTTAACATATGCTTTAAAAAATAAATACTGGGTTGGGAATCTGTGCCATCTTTCAGAGAGAGGAACTGAGCATTTAGTAGGGCTTCATAGCCAAAGAACACAGACATTCTAACTTCTTGCCCTTTGACAAAGCTACTCAGACTGAGCTGTACTTGCCCATTCTGGGTCACCTGGGGCACTAGAGGCCTCTCCTATCTCAGGAAAGTGAGCCAGGGAGCAGTGGAGTAACTTGGAAGATCAGGACTAGGGTCCCTGAAAGAGGGTGGCTACCTCCTAACATTCCCTAGCTGGAGTTTTCATGTTTAGGACCTTGGGTGATTTTTCCTTCAATGGTCCTAAATCTTCTAGTTGCTAGTCCAGAAATCTGTCTCTGAACCATGATAGACATGATTGCCTTATGCAAGCAGGGTGAGTTAGGAGTTGGGCTAGGTTTTATATAGAGCAAGGGGAGAGAAGGAAGGATGAGCTACGAAGGGTCCAAAGCGTATCCTAGTTCTGCTTTATATTCTGTAGGAAGTATTATCAATTCTCAAACTGTGCCAAGGTACAAAGAAAAGATGGGTTATGGACCAGCTTCTCAGGAGAGAGATGTACAAATTCTCTTCCGTACATCTGTGAACTGCCAGCTTTCAGGTTTCCAGATGGGGACCACTCTTTACACTGAGCTGGGTAAGTGAGGTGGGAGGCTAAGGTATGAGGCAGGGAATGCTGAGGGGTAGAGGGACCCACAGTCAAAAGGGAAAACTTGTTCCTGGGTTTGAAAGTGAGAGCCACGCACCCAGTGGCTTGGTCTGTTTACATAAGGGTGGGTTGGGCAGAGAACTATGATGTAGAACAGAAGGGAGGCTGGTAATGTGACTGTCCAGGGAGCTGGTGAGGAGACGGGGTGAGAAGGGTGAAGGTTAGTGATAGTCAGCTGTGGGTCTCGCTGGTGCTTACTCTCCCAGAGCTCAGGCCAACAGCCTGTGACTGTCATCCCTTACATGGGGCACATTACGCCTAACATCATTGCCCAGCCTTCCTTCATTCTAGGCAGTACCCAGCCAAGCGCCGCTCCACCCCACCACTTCTAACCAGCCTGCGACCTGTTTGAAATGCTTAGAACTGGACTGCTCCTCAGAAGAGGGAGCAGCGGTTTCTGGAAAAGACTTCGGCCTCCCTCAGGAATCTCAGTGGAAGTGGGTGGGGAGGAGGGTGCATTGGCTGAGTAGATGGGGCAGCCCGGAGCCAGCCAGGCAGTTTTATTGAAATATTTTTAAATAACTTGCATGTGTTAGTCTTGTGTGTCAGCAGTGTTGTGTCTGGTTTGGTGATCCCCACACAACAGCAAGGCCAGGGGTTGGAGAGGAAACACTGTGTCCCTTGAGTCCATGTTGAGGCTCCCCTATATGGGAGAAGAGTCGGTCAGCCCCCCTGGGTCTGGTGTTATCCAGCAAGTGCACTCCATCCTCACAAGGTGCCCAGAAGGCCAAAGTCAGAGTTCTAAGATCACAGGCCCCACTGCTAAGAGCGTGCCCCAGGCAGCTGCAAGCTGGGCGTGGGCGGCTTGGCGTGGTGCCCTCGGTGGCACAGGAGACTGCCTGCCTCACAGTTCAGGTTGCGGTATCGGGCAACAGCTGGGGTGGGGCGGGGGCACATGGACAAGAAGCCAAAGCTGAAGGGGCCAAGGCAGCAGCCAGGGCAGGGCAGCCCCTCCTCAGTTTCCCGGGAAGCTGAAGGGGGTGGCGACGGTTCTGTCCGCTCCAGGGCTGCTGCTCGGGGCAGGCTATGCTGAGCCCGGTTCCAGGGCTCCCCAGCCCAGCTCTGCGGAGAGTTCACCACCACAGCTGGGGGGTTGTTGTTGAGGGGAGGTCCTGATCTAGGGGACCAGGGTTGGGAGGCTGAGGAACAAGTGCTGATGAAGTTGTCTGTGGCCACAGCCAGGGGCAGCTGGGGAGTCGACGCAGGGGCTTCTGGTTCAGGGCTGCTGCCCTCACACTCCATCTTCTCTTCATTCGAGGGCCTGATAGGGGGAGGGCCAGGGCCTGGCAGTGCAGTCTCCATACGTCGAGGAAGCTCTGGGGATGATGGTAATGAGCGGCAGCGGCGGGCAGGCGTCCCAGTCTGGACCAAAGTCTCTGGAGTGGTCACTAAGGGCAGCTGCGTGGAGGGTAGTGGTGATGATGGTACAAGGGGCAGGGGAGTGACCGGTTTGCTGGGTGTGTCCAGGAGCTTGATCTTGCCACCCTGGAGGTCTTCCCGTAGTGAGAAAGGGTTGACTCGTGTCAGATGATCTCCCCAGGTAGGGGGTGATTCTGGTGATGGGGGCAGGAAGAGGTCTGACCGGCTTCGAGAGAGCCGGGGGTCTGGCCTGGGAAGTGTCGCAGAGGAACCTCCTTTTGGAACAGACCCTGTAGGCAGAGAAGTCACTGTTCTCAGCTTTTGATCACAGCTATTCTCCAGGAGGCTGCTGGCACCGGGCTTAGAGAAGGGAGTCAGTCCCACAAGGTGCCTTGAAAGGGGGAATGTCACCTCCAGCCACCTTTTCCCCTAGCCTTCCTTCCTTCCTTCCTTCACTCCTTCAAGTAGGCTTTAGCAACAGAAAACATCTTCTTTGACATGTTTTCCCTTCCTGCCCCATCCCACTCCATGCCTACCCTCAGCTTTTCCAACTAAAATCCACTTAGCCTCCCCCAGATAATTGTAAGAAGGAGAGCATCGAAAGGAACTCCACTGGGCCAAGTTCACGGTCACTTACCCTGACTGTGTGTCAGGGGAGTCTGGGTGAGTAGGGCCGGCTCAGGCAGCTGCTCCAGGATCCATTCCAGGTGCTGGGTGATTTCAGTGAAGGGGGCACGGGTACTGGGTTCCATCTGATGAGCAGACAGGGCAGCTTTACTCAGTCCTCTGAAAGAGGGTCCCTGAGTTTTCCTCCCATTACCTGAAAGCCATGCCTGCTCCTGAATGGGGGTAGGGGGTCAGGAGGGAGAGTGAGGCTCTTACACTGCAGCAGTGGATAGCCAAGAGCAGGAAAGGCAGCGGACAGTCGTCCCCCACCAAGGTTCGGAAAGCAGGCACGTCCAGGCCAAAGTCCTGCAGGGACAGGGGAGGGGCCTGAAGTCAGTCTCCTTGGTTCTCGTCCTGCCTCCCTACGAGCACCTAACCACCCAAGCCCTCCTGAAGTATGAACCACCTATTCTAGAGTCTTCTCCTGTTTCACCTAGAGACAGTCACCTCGGTGCGGGGCAGGTAGTCAGGATCTGCAGGTACTCGGGCGATGAGCTCGCAGAGGACAATCCCGAAGGCAAAAACATCAGCCTAAGGGGAGAAGATGATAATGACAGGGCAGGAACTGACAATTCTCATTCCAGAATTCTGCTGGAATAGGTCAGAATCTGGGAGGGGAGTCATCTCGTCAGTCAGTGTCCATGTGCTGGAAGGGGGACTATGAAGTGCATGAGGCTTCTGAACATTTGGTAGGGTTGTCTTTGGGGTGGAACCTTAGAAGCATCTCAAGGGTGTCTGGAGAGCCTCGGAGGCCTGAAGGATTGTCTTACCTTCTCATCATACAGCTCACCCCGCAACACCTCTGGAGCCATCCAGTAAGGAGAACCCACCACAGCCAATGGTTCCTTCCTTGCCCCTTCCCTGCAGAGGCAGGGACATGGTAGTCAGAAACATCCTATTCAGGTGTCCTCCCCAGGCCAAAGAGAATGGAATGGGCCCCCTTCCCACCCAAGGGAAATGTCCCCAGGAGGTACTTTATTTTGATAGGGGACCTCTGGGAAGCTTTAGGGTAACAGGGTTACCTCACCTATACACAGGAATCTTTTCAGCCAGCCCAAAGTCACCCACCACAGCTGTGAAGCCTTGGGCTTCTCGTCGAACCAGGCAGTTCTGATACACAAATAGACATTCTCACACACCCATCACCATATGCTCTCTGCCCTCCCAATATAAACCTAACAACTCATCACTGCAGCATAACCCCAACCCCGCTTTTCTAATTGCCCAGTGTACCCCAATACTGCAACATTATCCAACACTCCACTGTGAAACTCCTCAGTCCTTTGGAGGACTCCTTCATCCCATACCCCTCGAGCATTCTCCAATACCTTGCTATTCCAATGCCCTAGAATTATTGTTCACATTCCAACATCAGTGGACCTGTTACAACCTAATAGTCTCAAAGCCTACCTTGGATGTGAGATCTCTGTGGAATACACCTTTGGCATGCAGGTATCGCAGGCCTCGGGCAATGTCCAGAGCCAAGTGGAGCCTTACTGGCCAGGACAGGGGCTCTGGAGAGCTGAGCAGTTGTTCCAAGGTCCCTCCATTCATGTACTGGTGGAAAGGAGTACGAGAAAGGGAATAAATGTCAAGATTTCAGTCTGTATTGTAGGCCTCCTGCTAATAGGCTGGGGGATACTCAGAGAATATTAAGGATTGGAAGGGTGAGTCTGTGATCTAGAGTCTCTCATTCATGTTCTAGGGTTGCCAAGTAGTTACTAGCTTTGTGCAGTTATTTAAGTTATTAAATTTAAAAGTACTTAAACATTCAGTTCTCAGTCACATCAACCACATTTCCCATGCTCTAAGCTAGTCGTGTGTGGCTAATGGCTATTTTCTCAAACAGCACAAATACAGACACTTTCATCATTGTGGAAAGTTCAGTGAGACAGCACTGTTCTAAGAAATACACAGAATGAGACCAGCCGAGTCTCATTACTTTGGGCAAAAGTAATTTGCCCAAAGGGAAATTCAGGAAGCCTTCCCCGGGAGGTCCCAGGCCTATCTGCAGATCCATCATGCACCCTCCTCCCTTTCCCTTTGGTGGCAGGGGTGGGTTCCTGCTTTCCGGCCTGTCCTCACCTCTGTGAGAGCATGCAGCTGCCCCTGGTGCACACAGACCCCCATGAACCTGGAAGAGGATGGGGAAGACAGAAGGGTAGGCTTAAGCTCTAGCCCCGGCTTGGTTCCCACTTTTCAGCAAGCGGGTGTTTCCCTTTTCCCTCCCAGTGAGCAAGCTGACCAGCCAGCGGCTGGGACTGCTCACCTTAGGATGTTAGGGTGCCTGAGACGGTTCATCAGCTGCACCTCTCGTAAAGTGTTGCCCCGGTTACTGGGGAGCTTGTTCATCTTCAGCACCATGATTTGCCCTGACTGTCGGTGCCGAACCTGGGAGCGGCAAGGGACAGCGAGTGCCCGACAGGTTGGGCGGGTCGTCAGAGTCCGGGTTCTTTATCTCGGTTGTGGGTCCCCCAAGCTCTAGCCTTCTCTGGAGGCTCGGACCCGCCCCTCTGACCTCTCGGCAGGTCCTACCTTGTAGACCTCGGAGAAGAAGCCGGCCCCGATCTTCTCGGCGCAGTGGAAATCGTCCACACGCGCCAGGCTGGACACGGCGCTACGGAGAGCCCGGTAGGAGGAGGGGCGGCCCCGGCCCGGGCCTCCGTTTGTGCCCCCCGGGCCCGGCGGCCCCTCCCCCGGCGCCTCTCCGGGCCCGGGCCCAGGGACCCGCAGCGGGGGCCGCTCCCCGGCCATGGCCGGGCCCCCAGCCCGGGCCTGTCTCACATGGCAGGGTCCCCGGGGCCCGGACAGGCCGCGCTCGCCATAGGCGCGGGCCCAGCCCGATCCGGGGCGCCGGGACTCCCTCTCCCGCGTTGAGAATAGAGGAGCTGCCCGAGGTGCCGGGTCCGCCCCGCCGCCCCGACTCTTTGGGCCCGAGCGGTCGCCGCGCCGCGCCGCTCCGCTCCGCCCTGCGCAGGGCCTGGGCCGGCGGCGCTGCCGGGCGCCGGCGGGCGGGCTGGCGGGCTCCCGGCAGGCGGAGGCGGGCGGCGGTCTCTCGGCTCCGCGGCTGGGGCTCAGGCTCCGCGGCCTGCCAGAGGCGGGGCGGGGCCCGCGCGGTTTAACTCCTTCGCACCGGGCGCCCGGCGCCAGCCACGCCCCTTCAGGTGGGCTCGCTTTGGGGCCACCGCCTCCAGGTCAGCGGCGCCGGACGACTGGTCTAAGTTCAGGGTGGGCGTACGAACTGGAGGGAACGAAGGGCTGAGAGTGCGCGCGTGGGGCTCGGGCGTCTTTGAGCGGCCCCGGGAGTCCTTTCCACTCTCCCACAGGTCACTGTCCGACCTGGGCCGGGCTCAGGAAGCTGCCCAATCCCCAGGCTCCAGGGACCAGCGGGGCAGAAAACGGGACCTGTCAGGTCCAGCTGCTATCAGAGGCAGCCCAGCAACGCGTCCACCGTCCGGCCTGCGCCCTCGCCCAGGCTGCCCATTGTCCACGTCTCCTCGATCCCTAGACCCTAAATCTCTGGGCTCGTCGTCTACCTTCTCGCTCGGAGGTGAAGCCCCAGGGCGGCTGGGAGCTCTGGGCCGGCCCTCCCGGTTTGGCTCCCGACTCCTCACACCGCGCCACTCCGCGCCGCCTTCCCAGAGTAAAGTTCAGATTCCAGTGCCTCCGCCCAGTGACCATCCAGCCCAGGTCTCCTTCTTACTTCTTTGTCCAAAGGATCCTCTCATTTAAGAGAGAAGCCGCCACCTGCAGGGAAGTTCCTCCTTCCGCGGGAGGCCACCCCTCAGCAAGATCCCGCCCCCTCACAGACCGCTTTTCCTCTGAGATCCCCTCCCCTGCTGGGGAATTTTCCTTAGAATGACACTGCCACCCGCAAAGTGTGCTAGAACCCCTTGGTGCTGCATCATCCCCTCCACTACGTGTTCCTCCCACGCATCAAGACCTCTCAAAGTGACTCCGTCAGTCATTGTGACCCCTCTTCCCAAGGCGACTCCTCCCCGCAGTGTTGCCCAGCCCTTATCACTGTGAACCCTCTCCGCAGTTCCGCCCCTTGTTACTTTGGGACCCGGTTCTGTCTGCAGGAGGAGCTGGCAGCTGCCCTCTCTTGAATTGGCTCAAAGTCCGGAGTGCGCACGCCCAATGTCGGGACACTGCACTCGCAGCACCCGACGCTTCCGGTTTTGCTGCTGGCTCCTCCCCCATCATCGGAAAAACAGCCAATAATCGTCGGGATCGGGTGACGTCTCTGGATCCCGGAGGCCGGCTCCAAGTGAGCGGTTCCGGCGTCTCCTGTCACCTAGCGGTAAAAAGAGGGGAGGCGGAAATGACATCTGGCTTTGGAGAGGAGAGGCAGCCTGAGGGAACGTAAATTGTTAGAAATTTAAAGCACTGTGCTTCTATTTCTGTGGTATGTTAAAAAGAAAATGAATACAAACAGCCCACAACACGGGGCCTTGTCCCACGTTTATGAGCGTTGGAGCCAAGAAGGACTAGGGAGAAAGGAAAAAAGGCGGTCTTAATACGTAATGCATCAGGGCTAACAGAAGGCTGGGTGCTGTGGTGCACCGCACAAGGGAAGGTATCTCACAAGTTTGGGAGAAAGGAACAGAGTCATTTACAGTCCTTTCAGAGTTCTTTCAGTGGAGTGAGGCCAAGGCCGGCAGCAGCCCTACCTAGGGTGTGTTCATCTTTCCAGAAACATTTGGTCTCAGCAAAACATGCCTACCCGGCACCTGATATTAGTGTTGACCTCTACAGCTATATGAATCTGCTTTCTATCGTGTAAGATCTTTGAGCACTATAAATCAATTCCTCAACTCAATGTGGTGGATAGCTTAATAATCACTGGATTTTGACCCTTTTTTATCCAAGTTTGAGAATCACAATAGTTGGCAATAATTTCAAGTCAAAGAGCCAGGTGCTTGCTTTTAGAAAGATCAATGTGATTGTATGGAATCTGGGGGGGGGGGGCTGACTAGAAAAGAGGCTGTGACTGTGGTTCTATTGGTGGAGGATGGGCTGAATTAGAATAGTGATAATACAGGATAAAAGGAAACATTTTTGACTAATGTGGGAGGTACACTGTGGAAAGTTTGGGATTGATAGATACTTTGGGATTGATAGTATCCAAAGTCAGCCCTGTGGAAAGCACATCGACCAGGATGAGCTTTCAATTTCTATTTTATTTATTTTTTGATTTATTTATTTTTATTACTTTTAATAATAAATAACATTGAGACAGTTTCAAAACACTTTAGTAGGACAGCCACAATATATAATGTATTGATATAATGCATATTATTATATTCATAGTAGTTGTTCAGAGTACAAGATGCAGACATGATGACTTTTCTAAACATTATTGGTACAAATATTTCTTCTCATTGAACTAAGAGAAAGTAGTTGTATACATAGAGCAATATTCCATGGTAGTAGTTGGTTATTGGCAGAACTGGCAATGTTGGCAGCTGTTGACTTTAGCCTTTTACAGCTCAGCATACTAATCTGGCTTTACTTTTTATGCCTGGTGGTTAAACTTTTTCTGCTGGGTGGTTAAGTCCAAATTAAAGCAAGACCTATATAACAAAACATGTAATTTTTATATCTGACAAGGTCAGTTAAATCCCCTCAGGATTTACCTTGAAACCATATCCAGCGTTTTGTAGAACTTTTGTCAGTGTCAGCCATCTGGATGAGTCATGGCCATTGCTTGGCCAGTTTGCTCTGGGGGAAAGCCTGAGATTTTTTTTTTTCTTTTTTTTTTTTTTTTGTCTTTTTGAGACGGTGTCTTGCTGTGCAGTTCAGACTGGCCTTGAGCTCACTTTTGTAGCCCAGGCTGGTCTTGAACTTGCACCAATCTTCCTTCCTCGGCCTCCCAAGTGCTGGGATTACAGGCGTGTGCCACCACGCCCAGTGAGAGAATTTTTTAATCTCTAGGTGACTCTCCCTAGGCACACTAGACATTGTCGATCCCTTTCCTCTGTGGCCCCATAATCTCCTTGAACAGAAAATTTGGGACACCATTGAATTATAGGATGTTACAGTACAGATTCTCTTGTGTCATGAGTCCTCACTGACCTTGAAGGGCTAGGGCCAAAACATTGGCTATCCTTGTAACCCTTCTTTTTCTCTAATTTTTGGTCTGCAAACTAAAAGT